>JANHFX010003969.1:100071-165250 GCA_027560015.1 Chloroceryle amazona
GACTGAGGGCCCATTGCCCTGCCCCTGGGGCCCCACTGCCACCCCTCCAGGCTGCTTCTCACCTCTGTTGTGCAGCCACCCAGGGGGATGGCGAGAGGGCCCAGGATGTGGAGGGAGCCAGGGATGAGCGTGGGGGACCTTTCCCGGGGCACAGCCTAACTTGCAGGGGCTGGGTTAGTTTTGTTCTCTCCCTTTGGCACAGGGCTCATTTTAATCTTCTCTGCTGAGGCTCACAGCCAGGAGACTCTTGCTGTCTCTCTCTGAATTGCCCTTTCCTCAAAATCTATCTGGAAATGGGATAGGAGTTGTGTGGACTTCTCCTGCATCCCACAGGTGAAGTCCTCGGTGCAGGGTGTTGAGGAGTGCTGCTCTACTGGCCAGAAGGATGGCCTCAGGCCGGGGAGGGAGCGGAATTTATATGGCTACCTGGTTTTAAAGAGAAACAAGCAAGCGAATGTTTGAAAATGGAAAAACTGGCTTTACGTAACATTAGGCTAGATTAGACCAGGTTTATAGTTCCCTCGCAGTTACTACCTCTTTACGTTTCACACAAATCGATTCAGTATCTCTGTAGTTACATTGTTCAGATGATCAATACCTTGAAGTTATGCTGACTACATTTTTAAGCTATCAAATCCAATATTATAATTTCTTTCTTCCCTGCAATGGATGTAAAGTTAAAGACTTAATTTTAAAGCAAGAAAACAATAAAATAAATAAAATTTAACTTATTTTATTTGCTAAACTGAAATTTATTTGAAAAATAATTTATGTTTTTGAGAAAATATTTTAATGTTTCTTTTAGGTTTGTAAATTTTCCAAGACTGTACTTTAGCTTTCTCTTTTTGAAAATACTGACCTTTTTTCCTCTAAATTAATTAAATAACGATATATCTTAATTTAAATCTACTTTTTCTGCTCTTTATTTCTCAGGATGAAGTGGCTCATACGCTTACAGAAAGCAGAGTGTTGAAAAACACCAGACACCCTTTTTTAACAGTAAGTATCAGGAATTAGTTTTAAGGACATTAGCAGGTAATTATCAACATGACGAGTATTCCATTATGAACACAATTTACAAAAAAATGTGGAAGTTTTTCTCATGATGATTTCTAAACAAGCAGTATCTATTCTGCACATATGATATCCTTTATCAGAATATATATTTAAGAGTTCAGAAATAAAGTTTCTATTAAGTTTGTGAAGCTGAACTGCACTGTCAATTGTAGAATGTAACTGTTGTGCAATTTTTGTGATTTTTGTATATGAACACTTTTAAAATAAAACTTACTGTTTTCACATAGTGTCAAGTAAGTAATTTTTACTAAGAAAACTTAATTAAGAATTCAATAAAATTACAAAAATAACTTTGTTCAATGTAAGTAGCCCATAGAGCAACAAAACTCAAGCCCCACTGCTTCAAATATCTTTGTATGGTTAATATTTAATAGAAGAAAAATATTGAAAAGATGATGAAAATATTGAGGTTCATGACAAGTTATGATTAATAATTTTAATTTTACAACTTTCTTCTGTAGAAATAATTCTGATCCCTCTCCTTTGAGAATATATTAGAAAATGTTTTTTTGTTGGTTTCAAAACATAATTAACATGTATCTTAAGGTAGGGGAATTTTTTTTTTTTCTATTAAAATATAAAAGTATAGCATGGAATGTTTCCTGTTCAGAAAATCATAAACAAACCCTTTAGAAAGCAGAGGATTAAATTTACATTGCTTGGACAAAATATTCTTAAATTCAGTTAAGAGAAATGAAATCTCCTAAAGTTTCTTAGATTGGGGTGTAAAGATAAGCAGGAATAGGTGTAATTACAATCTAATTGTGCACCAGGGTTATTGCAGTTGTATCTTCGTGTCTTTCTGATATTAAACAAATATTTTAAGGACATGTAGCATTTATGTGACATCAGTCTCCTTATGATTGTTACATGTAGTTCCACTGCATTTTATTTATTTTAGGCCAGGCCTACATCTGTAGATTTTCTTTGATATCATTTTTTCAAGCAAAATCAAATCAACATTGCTAAGTCAAATTAATTAGGGTAATAACATTTGTTACAATTTTTAGATGATACATAAATAAATATATTAATTTGGCACTCTGTGTTCTTAACACTGCATAGTATGCGAAACTAAAGAGTCCTTGCTTTGAAAATAAAAGGCTGGTTGTTAAGATCACTTTTGACATTTTATTAGCAGAAATAAAAAAGAATATGGTAGTCTCCCTTCATAGGCATTGTGGAAGTGGACATCATAAAATATGATGAGTGAGAATAGCTGGCACTATGTATGGCAGTAAGAAATGCAGTATAAAAATGTGTATTTTAGTAACTATTTTGAATTTTATTATACCAAGCATGATAATTTTGTATCAGTGGCCACATGGCAGAGATGATGGAAGACATGAAGGGTTTTGTGTTAATTCTTCTCAAGCTCCAAATAGGAAGTTGCACTTTTAATTATTCTGAAAGTTCTCACCAAGTCAAAATTGTCTGTTTAAGAGGATAAAATTAAATTTTGTTACAGTTTTAAGTGCAAGAAATTGGGTTAATACAAGATGATAATTGGTTTGGTTTTGCTGTTTTCTTTGCAAGTCCTTGAAATATTCCTTCCAGACAAAGGATCGTTTGTGTTTTGTGATGGAGTATGTTAATGGAGGAGAGGTAAGTTTAAAAAAAAGATGTTCTGTACTTCTAATGGTAATGCTGTCACTGGGTTACACTTGAAACAATAGTTTTTCTTGCCCCCCCCCCTTTTTTCCTTTCTAGTATCTTCAAAGGTTGTTTTTATTTTAATTTTAAAAAACTATTTTATTTTTTAAAAAAAGTAGATGTATTTTATAGCTATGGAGCCAAAAGTAGTTCCTGTTCTTGAAAAATTAGGCTGTTGTATCCTGAAAAGTAATTTCACAGTTAGAGAAGTAATCACAAATAACTTTCTTATTGCTTTTTCTTGAAGCATATTATGGCATATTCTGGCATCTAATGGTCATTATCTAGTGCAAGCAAGGAAAAACAACATTGACAAGTCTTACTTTTGTCTGATGTGAAATATGTGCTCTCTTGTTTGTGATGGCCATTGCAAAAACCTATGAGAAAACAGTGGAGTGTTTGTATTGTTTATTACTTATGTTCCCTTCACTTGCTATGTACTCTGGAAATTTCAATTTAAAGGCTAAACTCCTTAGATTGTCATTAGCCTTTAAGCTGTTGCTGTCTTCTAGCTGTTCACAGAAGAATGGAGTATCAAGAACTAAACCTGTCAAATGGAATTAAAGAGAACTGCAGTGTAAGAAGAGGGCTTTTATCTACTGTTTGCTGTTCGGACTGTATCTGGTTACAACATAAACTAGGCGTTTACTTACTAGAATTTACTAATTCTTGTTCGTTTTCTTTGAGCAAGACCTTATTGCATTTTTGTAATCTCAGGGGATGCACTTTGAAAATATGTTTTTAATATCAGCCTATCATTTAGATGCTCCTCTTTTTTTAAAGGATAACTTTCTGTCCTATATGAATTCAGAGCAGAGCCCAGAGAGCTTTGACTCCTTTCTGCTTTTGACTCCTTTCTCATGATGGATGATACTCTGACACTGTGTTTTGATCAGGCTTGTATCTTGCATTCCTCTGCATTGGGTGCTGCACATTTGTGGCAACTGCTGCAAAGATCTCCTGTCATGGATTTCTTGGTGTCAGCCTGCTTTTGCTTACTGGAATTTGAATAAATTGCAGTGTACTTTGACAAGTGTGGGTTGTTTTTTTCCAGGTATGATGCTCTTGTCTGTCAGTGTTGCTCATGTTCTTTACTGATGGCTTCCTAATTCAGGAAGGTAACTGTAAATTGTTTGCCACAGTAGGTGATAATGTCCTTTCAGAGCAGGCAGTTTTCTGTGAAGAACTCTCTTGATTTGCTTATGTGGTCTTGACTAGAGATTTGGAATAGGAAAATCTTTGATCTTCATTTTCCTGTGAATTTTGGATTTCGGTCACTGCTAAGAAAATATGAAGAATGGTTTAGGGTCAGGGTGGCCCCTTAGACCAATAACAGACGGTCTCTGTTAATCCCCTCCCTCCCCAGGGGGGAAAAGAAAGGGAATAAGGGAGAGAGACTTAACGATTAGAAAAGGAAACTAGAACAGCTTTAATGAGAATAATAATAATAAAAATGGAATATATACAAGCATATACAAAACCAGTATTGAACTCAACCCCCCTGATGGTAATGACATCACCATCACCACTGATGCTGTGGAGCAGGCACCAAGGGAGTCCCAGACTGGGCCCCACAGCAGACGGGAGCTGTGTTCAGGAGCTGGATTCTGGTACCAGATTCAGGAACACACTGACTGGGATCGAAGGCAGAACAGACAGAGTCCTCCTTGGATGCTCCAAGGAAGGAACTGAAAGAGGACCTGAGCCAAGCCAAGCAAAGGTGGCAAAAGGGTCCAAGAGGGGAGAAGAGCCCAGAAGCCATCAGTGAGCAAGCAAGCTATAAACCATCCAGGTACCAAATATGATGTAGATGGGCTGGAATACCTCGTTGGTCAGTTTGGGGTCACCTGCCCTGTCCAATCCTCCCTGCAGGTGCAGCCTTTCACTTTCTGCACCCCCCCAATGTGGTGCACAAGATCCAGCAGTGGCCTCGGTCTGCACACCAACCCTTGGTAGTAACTCTAACCATGGGGTGTTACCACTGCCAGCAGCAGACACTGCCTGTGAGAACAGGCTGCTGACTTCAGACAGTGCAGTTACTTAGAACTGAGCTGAAAAGTAAAATCACTGAACAGAATTAGTTCTGTTCTCACTCAAACCAGGACAAAGGTACACAGATTTATGTATTTTGCTGCTTCCCTCTACTGTTCTCTCTGTGTTTCAAAGAAGGTTTGTTTCCTTACAGTGGGTTCTCATTGTTGAAAATTTCAAAAAAATCATCTTTTACTTATATCTTTCCAATGGGAAATTGACTCGAGCAGTACCACACTGCTTTTGATTATCTCCAGAGCTGCATTACCTTCAGTGTGTTTATGTTTAAAATTCCTTTAATCTAAAGATTTTTCTTCAGTTAAACAGTTGTGCCTGAGTCAGTTGCTTGGGAATTTTCATGGATTACGTCTTTCAGGAGCACATTACCCCAACAGTCCTCCAAAGGAAGGAGTTCTTGAAATTTGTATCTGTATTCTTGACTCTCAGATAAAGGCAAGAAGATGCCACAATTTAGGTTTCTTCCCTACTCCAGCAATAAAAAGTGTAGTCAGTACTAGAATCTTCAGTTCTTCTTCCTGTGGTTAGGAAGGAAAACAGTCAAGAAGGAGGCACTGTATTTCATTCTGGAGGAGAAGAAATTGTGTTAAAATTATTCTATACAAGATTCTTAAAAATCTGGATCCATGTTGAATTTAATACCTCAGAAGAATAGTAACAATTTATCTTTGCCTAACCATGCCTGTGTAACTTCAGATTAGTTAGTCTCAGTTAAAGGAACATGTTATAATGAAAATGTAACTGCATCAGTTTTATAGGTTTATGTGTGTGCTTTTTTTACAATTTACAAATTATTGCCATATTGAATTCCCTCGGACTTCCTTTTAAAACAAACAAGCAAACAAACGTATTCTGTAACTAAAGATAGTAAAATATTAAATAAAATATTAAAATATAAAATATTTAAAAAACAGTAGAGGATTTTTTTCAAGTGAACTATTGAGAGGGAAAAGCTATTTTTCAACTGTTTTAATGCTCAGTCTTGAAATCTTTGTCATGGAGTGAAAGCTTATCTTTTTTTTTTTTTTTTTTTTCAGTATTACTGTTGGACTCTGTGTATGAAATGTTTGATGGGACTTGATGATAATGTTTGATAAAATGTTTGAAAGGCTTGTTGGGGCTCTGAGCAACCTGCCCTAGGTAGAGATGTCCCTACTTGTGTAGGGAGGTTGGACAAGATGACTTCCAGAGGTCTCTTCCAGCCTAAAACATTCTGTGATTCTATGTTTATTAATTTCTATTGGTCATAAATTATTTTACTATATATATCTAGAAAATTACTTCTATCATTGTGATTATCTCAATACCTTTGTTATATTGAAGGAATTACTTTAAAATATCATGAAGACATTGATATTGATTTTAGGAAAAAATACTCGTCTGGCTTAGTTGAGATGAGCGAATTCCAGTATCAGAACTTTGAAATGGCATATTTATGAGTGTGTGATAAAGAAGTAGATGCAGTATTGCATGATAAACAGTGTTCTTTAATTTGGTGCAAAATCTAGAATAGCGTTGTAAATATTTTTAAATTAGTAGGAATGATAGTACTTATAGAGGAACACAGGTCTGCTTAAAGAAAAGAAAAACCCTTCCTTTTTTGTACATTTTTTTGTTGTCCTTCTCCTCTAAGCATTTTGAAAAACATCTGTAAGAAGGTATTGGTGGCTTTCCCAATAGTATTGATTTACTTACTCTTCCTTTTGTAACCCATATGATTTGGAGTACTACATACCTGCAGAACATTAGTAGTAATTTATAGAGTTCCCTCAACTTCCAGGACACATAGAATGGTAGAAACTGTGGTATAAAAAAGTGATATTTTAAGAATGGCTCCTTATTGTTGGGGAATACTTTTGGAGTGTATGTTTCCCATCTTTCCAGTATTTTTGCTTTAACCGTTGAAAATCTTTGGGAATGAAATCTATTACATACTTTACTCTGCAGAGTACACTGATTCAATTGACTAATAAGTTGATTAACTTCCTTGCTTTGCACTTTCAGGATACTTCTAAATTCTGTACTTTGTAAAAAACTTAATTGATAATTATCTGTATAATAAAATTAGACTCTAAAATTTGTTTAGATTATTTCTTCACACCTGAATTCTGAATCTCTTTTCTGCTTGGTAGCGGGTTTTTTTTTCTATTTTTCTTTTTTTTTCTTTTTTTTTTCTTTTTTTTTTTCCCCATAGCTCTTACTTCAGTTCATCAGGCAAAAGACAACTAAATGGCTTGTTGTAATTGCACAAGTGCTATTACTGTCTAGAAAAAAAGAAAGAGGATTTACAACCTACCTAATGAAAAATAGTTGAATATTGTTATAAACTTCACAATTTTTATCTTGGTTGTGTCCTGTTCTGTTTTATAAATTCTAAGTAAATGAGAGAATGTTCCTTAGCCTAATGTTATGATAGAGGCTCTCTATTTTTTTGGGTATTGAACATGCCTAGAGCAGTATAAAGTCTGAAACAATAAACTAGTAATTCAAAATTTCAAGGCTGCTCCTGCAAATGCTTTGCAAAAGAGTCAAATCAACAGTCAGATATAAAATGTGTTTAACTGCTGAGCTAACCCAGTATACAGCAGCGAGAGTCATACAACTTTCAGCATAAATAGGTCACTCACATGTGTTTCAGATATTGATATAAGGCTGTGTCTGTTACACATTCAGGTCTGCATTTGAATACACTTTTTTGTTTAATCTTTGGTTTTGTTAACATTTTTCTATTTTTTTTTTTATTCGGAAAAAAAACCCATGGGAGCTTTGTTGTTCAGTTTTTAAATAAAGGCATACCAGCAAATTTATAGCTCTAATTCTCACTGTAACTACAGCACCCTCATGTATGCCATCAAAAATGTTATGCACAAAATGGCTTTCTTTGTGCCAAAGCTATTTCTACAGCAATTCAAATGACTTTATAGCATGGATTTAATAACCGTAAATCATAAATAGTGCACATGTTAGAAGGTTTTTATCATAATCTTCCACCATATTTTTTCTTTACTTTTTTTGACTTAATAACTCTAATCTTCCTGTTCTGTCAATTGCAGACAGAGTTTATTCCACAATAGTGAACCAACTAAATAATTATCTGAAAATAATGCTGTAATCTCACCGAATTAGATTTTTCTATTATAATTTTAAAGTTTGGTTTAGTATCTTTAGCATATATCAGAGTGTATGGATTCACTTTTAACTTACATTTTATATCTGAATGTCCATTCTTCATTCAAAACTAGCATGTATGATGTTTGATGACAGCTCTGCTAGGTGCTATAATAGAGTACTTATGAAGAATGACTCTAGTGTCATATGTAATGTTAAACTGAGTTGGGAACTCAGGCTGGCAAACAGAACTATTTCTACTTGTTTCTAGCTGGTCATTTTACTTTTAAGTTAATATTTTGAATGAGTATCAATATGTTTTGGGAAATAAGCACTAGAGAAAATAAATTTTTGTCATATTAATTTGTCAGTTTATCAACTCTCAGATTCAAATTGGGGCACTTTTTAAACAGAAATTAATAAATCTGCTGCTGAGAAGTATCCTGAGGTTTTAGAATTTTCTAAGGCTTTGCTAGTAAGCTGTTGAATTGGTCTCTTTCATACAGAAAATTACAATAGTCTATTTGCATAGGTATAAATGCAGGGCTAATGGGAGGTTATAATAGAAATTTCTGGAATGTGTTCTAGACATGAACAAGTGATCTGAAAGTTGGTCTTCGAGTCCATCAAAACAAATACAGCTCTTAAAAATCAATGTCATTAGGTGATTAATTATGAAAGAGACCTCAAAACAGACATAAAAGCATAAATACATAAATTTTGTAATTTTTTAAAATTTTTTTTTTTGATGAAGATCTACTTAGGAGTGCTTGTTTCCTATCCAAATATTGCAAGTAATGTGTGGGAAAGTCCCCATAAATTGAGGCATTTATTTATTCTTTCTATAATATGTGAGGCACTTCTTAAAGACAGACTTAGTTGCTTAGTCTGTATAGGTCTTGTGTTTGAGTTGGAAATGAAGCAATCGTTGGTACAGAAAGAAGGTTACTACAGATGTCACCACCGGGGACTGGTGCTTAAACAGGGAAAGTAGGAGCAATTGAAACACCTACAAAATAATGATCCTCCTTGTCATGCAGGTACTGCATTTTTATACAGGGTGCCTTGAGAATTAAAATAAATAAATAAAGGAGAATGCAGATACAATGAAGAAAAATGAAACATTCTATTTAAATCATACTGCAGTTTCTGTTTTCCGTGAAGTCTCTGCTTATAGAAATATATGCTGCCAAAAGGCTCAGTTTGTTTAGTAGGTTCAGAAGAAAGTAATACACAAGTTTTAAAGTATAACTGTCAGGAAGAAGTTGACTTCTAGCTGTTTACAGTGTTGACTTTTTAATTACATTTTGAAAAGTCCACACACTGTAAATAGCTGTCATAACTCTTACACTGTTCTGTGCTGTGTGAGCGATGTAGGTTTCTTCTAGGTGTAAAGTAGGTCGTGATAGTGACAGATTAAGCACACTATTGCTTTTGTTGATTGGTTGGGTTTTTTTATGTACCTACCCTGTCGTTTCATAATTCTCATTTACTTGATATTTTAGCAGTAAAAAGAAAAAAAAAATATAAATCATCACATTTTCTGTATTTCTACTTTGATGATTGTTAGCTCTTGTTGTAAAACCGAAAACCACTGTAACTTGGGAGTAAGGCAGACACAATGCAGAAATACACTTAACCTTTGCTTGAGGGCTTTCCCAAGCTTTCTTGAAACAGTAAATAAAACTAGCCATTTTATTAGAGAGCATTTGAATTAAATGGCCAAATTCTGCATATTTTTTTTTTTGGTGTTGTTCCAGGCTCTGAGGGTGATATTTTATCCAGTAAGATGCTAATAGCCTTATAGAACTTTACCTTGTGATCTTTCATCATGGCTGTAGTTACTGGCAATGGCTAATACAAAGCCTTCAGTTGAAAAACTGTCTGCAAAGTGATGTTACTTATAAAGTATTTAAGGAGAGACATGCCCCTATCTCCCAAGAAATGTTTACATTCTGGCAAAGAATACATACTAAATACATAGATTTGTTTTTATAAGCCCTAAGCAGTTGTTGGTTTGCTTTTTCTAGTGACTGTGATATTGCTAGCAGTCCTGTCTTTATAAAATGCTGGTTCACTGGTTCAGTCAAAGTCTACTTGATGCTTTTCAGTTCAAAGGAAAGTTACTAAATTACTGAAAAACATAAGGTGAAACCAGTATCTGAGTATTTTACTGTATTTTACTGATATTTCTCAGTGGCTTGAAATAAAAATTGGAGGAAGTGGTAGAGGGAGAAGTACAGAATGCCGCTGCATACTTTTTTTTTTTTTTTTCCTCTGGTAACTGAAGGTTAAATGAGTAGCAAGCAGAATGCCTTAAACAAGATTGGTATATTGATTAAAACGCTGATTTAACAGCTCGCTTTCTCCCTTTGGAAACCTGGAAAAGATAAGCCAGCTGCTGTCTAAGAGTGCTGAGTGTCCACTGAGAGTACACTATCTATCATCACAATATGGTGATGAGAGGTGTTTTATGTTTGTGTTAATTTCCCCCACTAAATCAGTAATTATTACAATCCTGTCCCTGCTGTTTACCCTGCAGCTGTTTTTCCATTTGTCGAGAGAGCGGGTGTTCTCAGAGGACCGCACGCGCTTCTATGGTGCAGAAATTGTCTCTGCCTTGGACTATCTGCATTCTGGGAAGATTGTGTACCGTGATCTCAAGGTAAAAAAAGAAAAAAAAAAAAAAAAGTAATCAAATTTTTGTTTTTACAGAGACTATTGGGACAAACACAAAGTAATTATAAAGTTGCACTATTCAGAGTTAATGGGGGGGAAAAAAAAAATCTCTGTTTGGTTTAAAGTTCCGTGTGTGCTAAAGGAAGTTGTTTGATAGAGTAATTTATAGATTGGTGCGTTATTTGACTTTAATTTGATTAAAAAAAAAGAAACAACATACCTTAGTAACAGCACTTGAAGGAGATTTAAACTTCTGATCTGTTTTTATTTACCCCATTACTTAAAACTTAACTTGGATTAATAAAAATCTCAAATATAATTCTCAGAGACCCCAAACAAGGGAAATGGGGAATTGGGACACTGTAACTTCATTCTGTTTAGCTCACCAAAGAGTTATGTACTTGTATGATTTGAAAACATTAAAACCAATCCAGAATATTTCAATAGGAAAAGAATTTCAGCCTTAATTTAAAAATTATTATGTCTTTTTTATCATGGGAAAGATCCGTAAGATTGGAATGTAGTTTGTCTTGGATTTGCCTGAGAATACAGCTGTGTATCCTCGGTTGCCTGAAGCTCCAGGTACTTTGTGACCCAGTAAAACAACGTTCTATGGAAAATAAACTCTGCTTTCAACAGAAGTCTCTTTCTAATTTATGTGGGTGGAACTTTAAATTCAACAAGACTACTTCATCTGTGTGGCAAGCCTTTAATTTCTTGTACAGAAAATTGTGCTTTCCCATTATACACGTGCAGTAGCGGAGTTCATTCATGGACTCCTTTGTATAGAAACCGAGGAGGCAATGATGGGCAAGTTCAGCTCAGGGAAGCAGACAAAAGCAAAATACTGGGTTGCCTATTAGTAGCAGAATCTGTTGTAATAACATGAAATGCTGTACCTCTTGGAAAAAAATATGGAACTGTCTGGTCAAGGAATGATAGGTCATTATTTTTTTATTTAAATTCCGAATAAGGAAAGAGGAACTTGACATAATTAATCTTCTATTGCTGGTGTTACCTACTTTGCATCTTCTTTGTTTGACACTTGGACTCAAGAAGAAATATATATACCTCCGAGTTGTATTTCAAGGTTTATGCAAACTTAGGAAGACAGGACTGTGATTATTCTTTGTTGGTATTTTCATTACACACCTTATAATTAGCAAAGAGACACCCCTTTTCTCTTGAGAAAAGTTGTTCAGAAGTGTGTTTTACTTGTTTTTACTTCTGTCGTTAAAGTATTGCTGATAAAGAAACTTTTGGGAAAGTGATGCTGGCTGTGCTTTTTGAGATAGTCCACAGTAAATACTGTAGTAGTTTTTATTCCCTTTCTTTAAATACTTCCTAAGAGCTATATTCTGTTTTCACATTTCCAAGCAAGTATCACATTTAAAAAGCAATGCAAAGGATGCAGAGTCACAGTTCAAGAACAATGTCCTTGGCAAGTACACAAGGAGGAATTTACCTCAAGGTTTTCTTATTATCAGTAGTCTCTCTACCCTCAGCTTCTGTCTGTTGCTGAGAAGGTTGTGAAGGATGCAGATATTTTAAGGATTTATAGATATATTCTGTTTCATGAAGGTATAGTAAGTA
This sequence comes from Chloroceryle amazona, assembly GCA_027560015.1. NCBI lineage: Eukaryota > Metazoa > Chordata > Aves > Coraciiformes > Cerylidae > Chloroceryle > Chloroceryle amazona. The sequence goes on from JANHFX010003969.1 coordinate 112,231, forward strand.
AAATGCATCTTGATAAAAGATAGTCTTGTTACAGCAAGGAAACCTATAAAGTCTTATCAAATGACATCCCTGATTGTCATTGGTCATCCTGAATAACTTGACTATATCTTGAGAATATTTAGAAAATTACTTCTCTTTTGCTCCATGGAAGATGCAACAAACTTGTAAAACTTCAGAATGAAAGGTCATGCTTTGATTAAACTGGGATTTACTACAGTAAGCTATATTAAAGTATTAAAGAATTAATTTAAATTGTATAACAGTAAACACTGTTAAATGCTGTAATAGATATGGTATTTTTTTTTATTTGCAATCAAGTTACATTCTATTGCAGGCAATAACTCTGTATCTCTTTTATAAAATGGAGGTAATGAATCTGCCTGTCCTGTTAAGAAATACTAAGGGAACATTTTTTTTCCCCAACACAGTTAGAAAATCTGATGTTGGATAAAGATGGACACATAAAAATTACAGATTTTGGACTTTGCAAAGAAGGAATCACAGACGCAGCAACTATGAAAACATTCTGTGGTACTCCAGAATACCTGGCACCCGAGGTATGACTTACTCTATTACAAGAATATATTCTATAAATTTTGTCTGTTTTGTTTTTAATTATTATTTAATTAATTAATTTTAGTCTGTGATGTTTGTATGTGGAAAACTGTTCATTATAGTAAGGAACTGTCAAGCTGCCAGATTTATACTATACAGTTGTTATTCAGAATTGTATGTGCTGCTTTTCCTTGTGCTTGTATGTATACTGATGCTATGCTTAGTGTTAAAAAAATCCTCTAACGTGCATTTTCCTTCTCATGTTTGCCTTCCTTTGTTAAAGTTTTTATCTTCGGATGATTTCTTCAAAAATAATCTTCCATCTGTCTGTCACTTGGAACATATGATCCTGCTTAACCGAGCTGTGTGACTAGTGTTTATATAGCCTCGGTGGAGGCGAGGGGAAGGTACTGAGATTGCTGGGTTTCATCTGAACTCCCCAGTTGCAGGGAGAGGGTGTTGAAATTTTAGATGTTTCTGCCTAAACCAGTTGAATGAAATGCTTGAGGTGGGCACCAAAACCTGGCTGTTTCCTAGTATGTATGTACAAGTGGCATCCCAGAATATGCTACTCTTAACTCAAGGGGTTGGAGTAGATGACATTTAAAGGTTCCTTCCAGCCAAAACTTTTCTATGATCTTTGCTATTAGCTAGCACTCAGAGTGCCAGACATCACACTTCTTAAGGACTGATAAAAGGATGGACATGAGGAAGTTGTTTTGGTTCCCTTTGCAGTTCTGTTTTGGCCACTTGAGAATCTGTTGTGGAAGCTCAAGTCACTCAAATGATCTGCTCCAGTGTTAGTGCTGACAGCTCTGCCACTGATGCCTACTGGAAAAAAAAAAAAAGCAAGGGAATCTCTCTAAAAATTTATTTTTATTCTATCTAGCTTCAGTCAACAGTACCGATTGCAGTGCTTGAAAATGTCATTCTGCTTCTCCCCTGGGGTTGCCAAATGCAACTCCAGTATTGACATGAGGGGCAGCGTTGTTTTTTACTTAATACTGAGGATACTGTGGATGCTGAATGAGCCCCCATCTCCATTCTTGTCAGCATTCGCTAATTGTCATAGTACACACCTGATACCACAGTTAACCTAAAGGGCTTTCCAAGGTCCTTCAGTCCTACCAATTGTTTTAAGAATTATTCAAAGGATTTCCCACATCTTGCAGCAGTTCAGCAGCACCACAAAGTCTCTATTACATGTTGTCTTTGAAGAAGATTATGCCTTTGTGTGAAGAGAGGAGGTGAGGATACGTTGCTTCAGCAGAGCTCGTTACCCTCTTAGTTTCGGGAGTATTGAATCCTGAGTAGCAGCAACAAGCCCTGGAGCCTATTTCAACAAGCAAGTTTAGATTGCCTTTCATTTTTCATTCTGAACCTTACAATTGAGGGATGTCAAGGACACTGATACACATCACCTTCTGGATTTTCCTGGCTGAAAGGAAGATTTTAGGATGGTCAGGTTTGAGTCTAAATCTCTTAAAGCAAATTTGAAGTCTCCTCCAATTTGGACGCAGGAAGGAGTTTGAAACTGCTAATAGCTCTAAGTTAATGTGGTCTGTAGAGTTAATTAAACCATTTTAGCAAAACAATTTAATTAAACAATTTATAGCATAGTCTCTTGATAAATTATTTTTCTTCAGCTATAAAGGAAACATCAGTATTCTTAGGAGCCACTAACTTCTTCATCCATCTGGTTCCATCTTCCTTAATTCTTTCAGCAGTGAAGAGAAATCTGAGCAGCCGTTCTCTTACACTGCAGGTTTGAGGTACCTAAATAATTTTGGTTGCTTAAGTGTGTTCATTTCAGCTGTTGGATAAGTCACCAGTTGCTCTACTTACAAAGACAAACTGATACCTGGTCTCCTTAGCAGAATCCTATCCCATAGATTCCAAGGAAGGCTTGGATGCGAATTGTTGCTGTCCTCTTTGGCAATTTCTGATGTCTCCTTTGTGTTTAGTTCAGGGACATTCAGCATTTATTTACATTTAAGGATTCCAGAACTATTCTTATCCTGCTTTGAATCTTTTATTGCTACTTGAAAGAAGTTGAGAGTCTGCCTGTTTGGCTTGATACAGTGGCCACTTTTCTTGGGTTCCTCACCCAGAATCTGTTCCAGCAACACGAAGAACACAAGGGATGATCCTGTCATCTCTGGCATAGACTACAGGTGTCATTGCCAGCTCATACCCCCTCATTATCTTCTTATCAGCAGCCTTGAAAACATTCTTAAAGAAAGTAAATATCCTGTTCAGTGCATTCATCTCTTTCTCCATCTCTCACTTTTGGAAACATGTTAGCTCTTCCATCACACATAGCAAAGGGATCATTCTGGGTTTGAGACACTTACCACAAACTGTTGAATCCAGTTTGCCTTTCTGTTCTCTATCAGTCCCACTCCCCTCCTTGACCTCCCATTATGAGTATTTTTGGAGACCTGCCCTGTACAAATCTGTCTAGAAGGAAGCTGACTCTTCATTAACCCTGGGAACCACAGAGCTTTTACCTCAGAGATAAAGGGTTTAGAGCAAGCAGCTGAGATAGGTTACTGATATGGCATAAGAAGACTCATCTTTATCCACACATTCTTACTTAAAAGGGTGAAATCAGCAGTATGTGGACACAGTTGCAAAAAATAAATTTTGCCTTCATGCTCTCTGCTGCTACAGTAGCATTTACCAGTGCACTAGCTGTATAGTTGCTAACCTGAGACAATTGAATCTACTTTTCTGTGGGACAACTGACTGATAAAGGGACCATCAAGGACTTGGGCCTCCAGTCTATTGTATGTCATGTGCATGTGTCATGTCAGAGAATGAATGTGCAAAAGATCACTTCTTGTAGTTCAGGCCACAGAAATCATTACCATATGCTGAAGCTTTACTACATTTTGATGGATTGCAGATCATGAGAATCTGATGGTACAGCTGGATGTGTTACCTGTTACCACAGTGAATTCCTGCTTGTTTATTCCATTTTTTAAAATTTTTTTTTAGAAGCAAGATATTCTTCACCAGTTATGCAGAGAAATCCATTCAGCATATGTCCTTTTGATAATACCCTTGTATCTTCCTGTTTCATCTAGGTCAGTTGTGATGGGTGCATCCCTTCTGCAATCCTTTTGGGTCAGTTTCTCATCTGCTTGTCTGGTGGTAGAGAACACTAGGATGGTATACTGTGTAACATGCAGGCATAGCCTGAGGTTGCTGTCTACCACCCAGGAGGCAGTTGACCCAGGAACTTCGTGCTGTCAGAAATTTGTACCTAGTCTGAGAACTGACTTAATATTTTCTTTTTTATTAATTTAGTGTTGTGGTTTCAGTTCCAAGCATGAACTTCAGCTTGGTTTTCCTAATGTTTTTTTGGACCATAGTTTGAGGCAAAGTCCTGGTCATTATTCCATCCTTTTGTAAAAACTAGATTGCAGTTGCTTCCAACAGGAAAATGTGGAAATAGCTAAGCTGGGCTAAGGTAGATTTCCTCCTTTCATGGCATTCTCTCAGGTGAAGGTGTTCTTGTGGATCTATACAGAATTATTTCCCAAGGACATTTCAGAATTACTCTTAAGCAGAAAATAAACATCCCCGTTTCTGCATTTTCCCTACAAACTTTGTTTCTGAGATCAAAGTAGTCCTTTCCATCCTCTGTTGAAAAGGCTCTTGCATCTCACTTGGACAGGGCCTGGCCTTTCATAAAGGGCCTAAGACTGACTATGGTGGTATCTAGCAGATCCAGAAAAATTCTCCTGTCCATGTGAAGATCAAATGGGTGGTGGATCACAGGAAAAAAATGGAATGAGATTGCCAGGTTGGAGCTAATTTTCATCTCTGGAGATAGAATTACTTTTCTAACCATCACTGATTTTCTGTTGGTGGAAGTTTACATGTACCCTCACTAAGCACTGTGCTGTTACAGAGGTGTGCAGGGTTTCTAGCTAGGTGGTCCACAGGTACATGCCCTTCTTGTTGTTCTCCTGTAGCCTTTTCCTGTTATCCAATGCCAGGATACAGTTTAAAGAAAAGTAAAATAGCATTGACTGTGCTTCTCTTACCTAGTTATGTGTCAAGCATTAAAGATGGTATGGTATGAATACATCCTCTAGGAAGAAAATAGTTGCCACTGTCAAATATCAGAGCTTAGATATGTTCACAGTACAGATGATCATTTTTGCTCACAATTTTTAAGAATAAGTAACTTATTTGTGAAATTATGTAGTCATTTGAGAATAATTTGATTATCTGATAAACAGTGAAATTCCTTTATCATCTGCAGTAGAACTAATGCAAGCCTAATTTTTATTTATTTTTTCTTTTCTGGGGGGGAATGTAGTAGTAATAATTTTTCCCTCTGGTCTAAGAATTTGTAGTATTCCCTATTTGAAAGGTATACAATAATTTAGGAATATACAATACAATAAATGAGAAAGAAGAGACTGTTTCTCAGTCTCTTCATTGCATTGTTACCCTTCAAAGTAAGCTGTCACATTAGAGATTATGTTGTGTTGGAGAATAAACATAGATCCAATGAGAAAAAGATGAATTGTGATCCTGTTTAGGAAACACAGATGTATTCTTGATTTTTTTCAGAAAAAAAATGACAAAATGTTTCTTTTCCCATGGCAAAGGCAGGGCAGGACCAGGACCATATGTCTTTTCCAGATAGTATCACTTGCTTAATAAAGAAAGGTAAAACTGAGAAAGTACTTGTAGTTGTAAATTCACCCATGAGGAATTTAAAAGCAGTTTGAATTTTGAGAGTTTTCATTTGATTGTCAAGGATCAAAGACCTGCTAATAAAGGTACAGACCTCTACAGACTTTCTTTAGTAGAACATTCAGGAAATGAAGCTACTTGGGCAGAGAAATAAAAGTTCTTGAAGCTCTGAAGGGTAATTTTGTAGATGAAATCACAGTTTCTGGCTCTTTGCATTTCAGTTTAAGCTCCTAGGACCACGTGTTCAGTATTAGTTATAGAAGGGCAGTCACTGTGGTACTAAGTTTTGGTGTCACAGGAGATAAAAGTTTAAATACCAGAAATTAATTTTGAAGCTTTAAATCTTTTTAATAACAGAAGAAAAGGTGTTTTGCCTACGATCAAGTCTGTAAAGGACTTCATGGATGATGCTTCAAATGATTCTTCATAAATATAGATGATCGATGATACTTAGATGTATTGTAGTAACAGGGAAAATGGTAGGAACTTTTAAAGTTTTATTATCATAAATGTAAAGACTACATGGATGAATGCATTCCTATGAGAACTGGAGTGTTTTATTTTTTTTAAAAAAATACATATAGCGAGACCATTTCAATATAGTTTATACAGTTACTGTCACTTAAAAGTATGTGACAATAAAGAAGAGCAGAGCAGATTGATATTCTCCGTCCATAAGCATGAGAAGATCTGCATGTCTTATAACTTATTTTAGAATGAGACCTATGAAGTTGAAGAAAAAATTAAGCTTGGTTATAGAATGCTTGTGTGGCAAATGTTTGGGGTTTGTTTGCTTGTTTGCTTGTTTGTTTGTTTGTTGGGTGTGGTTTGTTTTTTTGTGTGTGGTTTGTTTTTTTTTTAATCTTCTTCTACAAATGGGAGTGAGATATCTCGTGTACTTGCCTGAGTTTTATCTCAGAGAAATGAAAAGTAATTAATCAGGAAGTAAGTGCTGTTTTTCCTCACTTTTCACTTAATTTCTTGCAGCTTTTGTTTTTGGGAAGGATATGGCTTTTGATGGAGGGGTGACCCAAAATCTAGAACTTGGCAATCAAAGTTTGGTGACTGAATTTCAGCAAGGGGAATCATGGTACCTTCTATTGCAGGCAAGGTTATAGCAACAAGAAACCCCAACTTTTCCCATGTTTACAGAAGTTGAAGTGCAGTTTTCTAATAATGCTGTGGTATATGCAGGTTATAAAATGTTGCAGTAGAGGCAGAAAAAGTATTTTGTAATTGGTGCACCGATACATTCATTTCATTCTTTTAACACTTGCTTATGTTGGATGAGAATGTTTGCCAAAGGCAATCTGGTAAATATTTGGAGCCACATAGATTGTCTAATAGGAGTTGAAACTAAGTGATACATAGGCAGAGAGGGACTCACTGAAATGCACTGAGACTAGCGTGGAAATGAATGATTTCAGTCTGAGCAGGCATCACAACAAATCAATGTTTTAAACAAGGATTTTAATGCAGATTGATGTTGCACTGTGAATGTTACAGAGGAGCTGTTTCAGGTATGGGGAAAAGCATGAAGGTGCTTGTTTGCAGAGAACTTTGTGAAAGTAGCCAACATCCTGTATAAACTGAGGCAGGCCAGTGGAGAGAGATTGGCTAAGGTGAGGATGTAAAAACACCAGCATGTATAATACAGAGAAAATAAAGTTACATGGCTGATACAGCAAAGGCTTTTTCTTTCCTTCTTTTCTTCTTCTTTTTTTATTTATTTTATTTTTTTAATGGAAGACAGAAAAGAATTTGAGTAAACCAAGAAGGAGGACAGCAAGAGTGTTTAGCAGGAGGTAAAAGGAATTCATGAAAACAATCTCATGAACTCACAGGTATTGATGGGTCAGAAAGCACAGCTTAGAGTTGAGAAGGTTTTTATTGTGAGGAGAAATCTGGTCGTGGGTAGGAAAGAGCATTTGGACTAAAGACAATTATATTATTTTGTTAATTTCCTTCTAATAGAAACAAATAGAATGTTTTGCAGAGAGACAGAAGAGGCAGGGAAATTGATGAGCAACTTAGAATGAAGAAGAGCTTGATGGAGAGTTGATTGGTTAGGAATATAGAGCAAATGGTGGACAGAATAAATTTTTTTCTTGGCTTATGCCATTTCCTTTTTATCTTTTTTAGATTTCATTTGAATTAAAAGATAATTGAATCATCAAAGCAAGGTGCTTTTTGAAATTCTATACAACTTTATATAAATAGTAGCTATGTGCCATTATTTTTCACCTCTTCAACTACTGGGTAGAAAAGACAAATAGCGAAAAAGGAAATTTGTGGAATTGGATCTTAATTTGAGAAAGTAGGGAAAGTAGCTGTTAAGATGTTGCTGGATGGCATCTGCATTCACAAGGCTTTAAGACCAGTATGAACTTCTAAGAGTTGGAACAATGCTATAAAGAAGTGGAAAAGAAACTTTATGTTAGGCTTGGTCTTTCATCATGTTTTAGATAGCAAGTCTCACTCATATTTGGTTACCTCTGGTGAGTATTAGTGGAGATTGATTGTTGGTGACTTTTTGGGTTTGTTTAGGGGAAGGGGTAGTTCCTGTTGTTATTTGGATTCCTTTTATTTATTTCACTTCTGTTAATTTTTTAATTTTTATTTTTAGAGAAAGGATAAGGAGTCATCCCACTAGATGGTCTCTTTTTATATAAATGTATTAATATACTGGTTCATAATGGTTTTGCTGAAGACCTGAGAGGCTTGTAGTGGTGCTCTATGAAGAAAGAAAAAATTTCATATATGAAATTCACTTAGACTGAGGCTAATATATTTTTGGAGGGTGGGAGGCAAGTTTGTTTCTCCAGCTTTAGACAGGTTTTGCTCTTTTCCCATTACAACTGTTTTAAGAAGCACGTTTACAAGCAGCAATGCTGTGTTGAGAGGCACGATAGAGTTCTGAAAACAGATAATGCCACCATTCAGCTTTCTTGCCTTGATGGCAGTTTCCAGCTACTTTGCACCTAGGAGCAGTTTCTGCTGCATTGTTAAGGAATTACATTGCATTTCTACCCTTGGCTTAGTGACTTTGTTTCTCCAGCTTTTCCATGAAATTTTATACACCCTTGTAATTATGAGGGTCCTTTATTCCTTGTCCTGTGGTAGCCTGGGGAGAAGACACAGGCTGTGACCGCCCAGAAGTAGACTGCTTGTAGCATCTTATCCTGTGCCTCAGGCAACATTGTGCAGACAGACTCAGTCAAGATGGATGTGTGAACTCGTGTGGATGTATTTCTGGGTTTTGTTCCTCTCTTTGAATATAATCTTTATAGTGCTGAGCTAATTATGTAGTCTCAGTTTTACTGTTGAGTTAGAGTACCTGATCAACTTTCCAACTGTAAAACAGTTTGAAAATCAAATGTAGCTTACATGCAAGACCCAACAAAATTAGAAGTGTTAAGTACGTTTTGGCAGTTCACTTTTATTATGCCCAGTCCTCAAATGTACCAGCAGACAATCATCTGAATGTTAGTTATTTTTCACATGCTTATGTGATCACACAAAAAGTACATGCTAAAAAGAAGCAGATGGTGACAGATGGGGAAGGTTGAATAAGGTGGTTTTGGAAACCTAGAAAAATGCACTTCTGTAATAGTGTAAAAATAAAAATTCTTTGATTGCCAAGTTAGAATGAACAAAATAGAGTGCTGCCCCCCCCCTTAAAATATACCCCACCAACCAAAACTGAACCCCACCCAAAACAACTTTACTGATAGAAAGAAATGGAACCTATGAGTGTTGAATGCATATTTAGGAAAAGTCTGTTATATAGTTTTGTTTTGTCCAGGGATAGAACATTAGTTTTTGTCAGGTGGAGACTTGGAGAGGTGCTAGTTGTATTCATTCTTCCTTTTAAGATGATGCATTCAAATGAATCATCAAAAGAATGCTGTCAAAAGGGTCATTCTTTAATGTCACGTATTAGTAGTGTTGCAGGTTGTGATAATATTTTTATTCTGATGTCACAAGAGAGTTTTTAACACTCTTATTACAATGGTGAATAAATTATGTGTGCAATGGGGATACGCATTTGACTAGAACCAGTCTGTTACAGGCAGCATTACCTCTTTCTCATATAGGCAAATGTAAAGCTAAGTAAGTAGAGAGGGTAGAATTGACAAAAAAATGCCATCTTTTCTGCGTGGACCACCATTTCTAAGGACCTACCCTACTAAATCTTCAATCCTATGAGGATTGAAGATTTGCTTATTTATTTGCTTTAGTTTCACGGAGTTTTAACATTCATACCTATTGAGTTGTATAAACAAACAAACAAAAAACATGCCTTTTAAAAAAATTTCAATTAGGTGATAGATTTTATTCAATGAAATAAGAAGTATGTAATCTGATGAATATTTAAATGCTACGTCTTCTACCACCACTGTTGCCATAGTTATTTTTTCTTTTTATATTTGAGTAGGTGGTTATCTTAACCTATAGTATAAGACATTACCGCTTCCTAGCGAGGTGGAATGCTTTGCATTTGTTTGTTGGCTTTTGCTTAGAACCAAAAAGCTTCAACTTCTGATAACTTCAGGAAACTGAAAGTATAGTTAGTTTGCTCACTAACACTGTAGTTGTGTTGTGGTGCTTTGTTTAACTTTTCTTTTGGCTTCAGAAGGATAGTTCAGGTTTGTTTACTCTTTGTTTACCTAGATGCTTCATGCATAATCTGATTCTTAGCAGACGCACAATAGAATTTATTTTACCTGTGGAAATGTGGTTTAGTGTTGGCATGTGGTCTTCAACAGCTGTCGTATATTTGGCTACATTTCATTTCTGGGTGAGGACCAGTTGGGGTTTGAGGAGAAATAGCATTTATGCCTGAAAATATTTTCCCTTCTGATTCATGGGAGGTTCACAATGTGGAATTTTTTCTTTACACTAGTATTCTAAGTACTATTTTTTTTTTAAATGTTGAAAGGAAATGGAAAAAAGTTTTATTTTGAAATTCTAGTAGCTCATAAAAATTCAAATGTGATCTCTTCTCTGTTTTTCTATCACTTATTACATTTTAGTGTGCCACATTGTGTCATCTTATCCTCCTAAGTCATCAGAAATGCTAGTGATTTGAATTAGGGCATTTTTGTCAGCTTGGCATTGCCAGTGGGGCCCTGAGATGAACATGATGGAATATGGACAAGGCAGTGTATCCAGAGCAGAATATCACTTATTGGCAATAACCAGTATCTAGATCAAAAGATGGAGAGCATTTATGTGGGGGTATGAAAACATTGCTCAGTTACACATACAGAAGAGTTACTGCAGCAACAGAGAGAGTAGCTCAGGAGTTAGACTTTCTCCTGAAGCCAATCAATGATGTAACAAGAATTTGAATTTTCATGCAATCTGGTTAAACTCACCAGACAAAAAAACCCCTAATTGTCCATATACAGTATCAGACTTCTCAATGGGAAAGATGTAACAAATATGCAAAAATAAAACCAAACAGAAGACCAGAAAACAGATTAGCTCCACACTGACCATAAATAAGCTGTTGTATTCAAACCAGAAATTTAAACTAGAGAAGAGTTTTCTAACAGAACCCACAGTTTTTGTAAAGCAAATAAGTATGAGGGTTCTTACAAAGACTGTCTCAATAACATGCTTGAAGCTTTTTTTCATTTTCATTTAATCAATGCAAACCTTATTTCCATCTCAGCACAGGCCTTTAGTTTTTCCAAGATTCATGAAGCATAAACAAAAGTTGAACAAATACTGTTTAACATTGGTAAAAAAATCACAGTCACTGCAGGAACAATAAGCAACCAGGAGGAGATATCACAGTATTACTATTATTATTTATTACTTCCTACATGTCTTGTGCCTTATGGCAGTCTATGTTACGGAGACTGCTGTTAGGGAAGTGATGATTAATAGAGAGATGAACAGGTCTGCAGTTTTTCTTCCAGTGGTAAGAGTTAAGAGTTCTGAGACACAAGTACCATGTTTCTGTAGACTGAAATAATCTTTTGCTGTTACTTGCTGCCTTCTATGAAAGGTGTCAGTTAATTCCAGAAGAGGGTCATTTTAGCTTTCTGGTTGTTGGTTTCTTTAAAATCATTTATTTATTATTTTTGTTTTGGCTCTTTTTTATGTTTCACTTATTTTTGTTCATTTGTTTACTGAATACTTTTTACTTTCAAGGGTTCTTTTTAGTAGAAGGTGGTAGCTTTTTTTTTTTGGTGTGTTTTTTGGGGGTTTTGCAGTTCTGTTATTTTTGTGGCCTCTTGGCATTAGGTTTTTGTTTGGTTTTTTTGATTTCCAGCATTGCCATTGACTTCTTACAGTCCTTTGTTAGAATGCTTTTTTTCATGTGCAATAGCTCATGCTCTTTACTCTAGGAGGCTTGCTTAATTCATGTTACACCAGATGTAACATTTCTGATGCAGCACAATGTGTGCCAGCAAATGGAAAAAAGTTGAGTTTGTTATTTTTTTAAGGTCACATAACAAAAAGCTAGGTCAGAGGAAGAGAGAATCTCTAGTACAAATATGTATTAGGAAGATAGTCTGCATTAGGACCAGAAGTATGACAGCAGTGCAAGCTACAAAATGGGGGGAAAAACACCTACCTGCAAAAATTAGAGCAGTACAAATTTAGAGTAGTAGTAGAAAAGTTTCTTCCTTGACTTAATCCTCATCTATCCATTTCCCAGGGTATATATAACCTTGATGTCCTGTCTTTTCAGTTCTTCATAATAGAAGCAGTGAGTATTTATTCCAGTTTTGGTGGTGGTGTGTGGGGTTTGTTTTTTTTTTTGTTTGTTTGTTTGTTTGTTTGTTTGTTTTTGGTTTTTTTTTTTTGGTTTTTTTTTTGGTTTTTTTTTTGTTTTTAACTATTGATGCAGCAATACTTTAACTGCTTATACCAAGCTACAGTTACATTAACTAAATTTGTATAATACTTGACAAATACACCTTTCTGCATGAAGGATTTTTGTATATTTCAGTAAGTCTGTTTCTGTAATGAAACATGCATTCCCTTTGTTCATTAGCATTAGATTATAAACTTTATCAGTGTTGTAGATGTTACCACAATTGAGAGAAAGTTCTATGAAATACACTTTTTAACTTTTGTTGAATAATATATGGGTGAATATTTGTTAGCAGACCAACAACTGTAGTAATAAAAATGTGTGAAGGCTTACCAGGAATGCTTAAGGAACATACACTCCACCTGAACTGTAAGGTTAATTGAAAACAGTTTTTTCCCCTTAAATTAACAGTACATTGGTGTATCCAAGTTCTCAGTTTTCTTTCACAACATAGGTGTGCAGACAATTTGTTTAGATGTTTAAATATTTTCCCATCTGTTCTGTAAAAATTATTGATTGAGCAACAAGCTATTTGTAACGTCCTATCAGAAAGTCTATAGCTAATGTATTAAGAGAAACCATAACTAGGTCAAAAATGTAATTGCTTTTCCAATAAGTTGATGTGGTTATCTAGCACAAAGTATGAAACCAATATTTTTATACTGTTCCTTTCTAGAGAAAACCCAGTGCTGACAACCCTTTGTAGAAGATTGACAATCAGTTGTATGAAGCCTTTCATGCTCAAGGTTATTGCTAATTGTGTGCGTGTTTGCAGAGTGCAGCAGTTAGAACAACTAACTGCCATTTAGAGGTCTGCGGGAAGCATTTTTCTTGGTTGTGTGAATTTCTGTCATGTAACCAAAAATCTTCCAGAGGCTGCTCATCAGAGATGTTTTGCAGCAAGAAAATGCAGTAAAAACAGAACTAAAGGATTTTAAACACTGAATTCAGTTTGTGTGCGAGGCAGTCACACCTTGTCCAGTATTCTGTGATTAGTGAAGCACTGAGAATCATAGTTTCACTGAAGAGAGGGGGAAATGCATGATTGATATGAGATGGTCACAGACTTCACCTGTTTTAGTGCTTTAGTGCTGGCTAATCTCCCAAAAAAAGTATTTTCACAGAATGTTGTAAAATTGTTGTATATATATCAATGTGCATCGACTTGTCTTTGACAGACCTCTTCAGCTGCCAGCTTCCTAAGTCTCTGCCTCAAGCCCTTATAAATAAGAGCTTGCAGATGTGTCTGAAGCAGGTGCCTCAAAAAAATTTCATCTATAGCTACTGAAGAAATATAGAGGTAATAAGAATTACCTTTTCAGCATAAAAATTAGACAGACATCAAATTCTGTGGACTGTGTGTTAGGCTCTGCAATAAGTGATGTACCTAAAGCAAAGGACACCTGGAGATGTATTGCCTGGTAAACCTGAAGACTACAATCTGCAACTACTGAAGTTGTTGAGGAGGAAGTCTTTTTAAATGGATTTTTTTTTTCTGGGGGAAAAAACCCCGAATTCTAGTGTTACAATGGTTTTTATTAGTATTTTTAAGTCCCAGACACTGGACCTTTCAGCAGTGGGGAACAGTATTAGAAGATTGCTTTTTTGTCAATAAATGTAAATACCAAGAATATTTTTCTTTTCTGATTTGTAGTTACTTGTCAGCAAAATGAATTGCTATGTGTGAGGGGCGAACAAAAATTGGATTACTGTGATCTTAGCATCCCTGCAGTGTGTTTGTGTTGTCTCAGTCATCCCAAACATGAAGTTCAGACTGTGAACTGAATTTTTTATTTTGTATGTATGGCTTGATGGTCTTTGCTCTGTGTTTGAAGCACTATCCCATGGTATACTTCCATTAAGTGAGCATGACTCTTGCAGTTGTCTGTGTGTGTAGGAGTAACTGCCAGAGTCTGTGGTGTAACTTTGGGGCACAGTTTAACAAGCACCTCTTTCTGCAGCAGTGCCGCAGCTGTTGCCGCCTGCCAAGGTGTCTTCATTTGTGCTACTGTAGCTGTTTGCATGGCTTAGGTCAGAAAACTTGATTCGGGTGAAAAATAACCCAGAGTGAAGCGCTTTGTCCATTTTTTCTTAATGCTGGTATACTCTGTGAGGTAGTGTGTTGCATAGGTTTGGTAAGGTAAGCTGCTATTAGGGAACAGAAACAAGAGGGTGAATTAGGCTGGTATTGCTTCTGAAAGAACCAGTTGTTCAGCTAGACCCCTAAAAACAAGTGGAGTAAGATTCCCTCAAGTAATAAAAATGATGGGCATTTTTAGAATTTTATTTCTCGCAATCTATGGTATCATCCACACTAAACTGCAGTCAGCCCACCTCCTGCTTTACTCGCTTGGGTGCAGTGATGACATGAGATGTAAAATAGCGATGAATACTATAAATGTAACCTGTGGACTGAAGTCACATTGTGCTGGAGCTCTCATCTCCTAAAACCTCACCTACTTCTTGGCAAGGTGACTTGGGATTTTGGCACCTCACATCTGCAAAGCAGATGAAGGAAAGGAAGTCGTATATCTGAATGGTCTGACTAGTAAAACAAATTTTGTGGAAGAAAGTGCATAACTTCATCTTTACTTCATGAAATGCACCTGACCGGAGGATGTACTTAGTTTAGCTGTTTTTTCTGTAGCTTATGAGTTCCATGTGACCCTTCTGTATAGTAACCATAGAAAATATTAATATACTGGTTTACAGTGGATACCAGCGTACTTGAGATTGTGCCCTTTTTAATGGTTTTGGTGGGCCTACTGGCTTTCCTGCTGGGACCTTGAAAGGACTGTGTTGTTAGGACAGTGTATTTGCTTAAAGACAGATTTGCAAGTCCTCAGAGGGGACAAGAATTGACTGGAAAGGATGGAAGCGGCTTTTAAGGGCAGTGTGCAAATTCCAAGAGGTCAAACTTTCTACTGTGTCTCTGCCTGGCCAGGTGCTTAGGCTGGCACCCCACATATACGAGATGGAGGGAATACACCACAAATACTGGAGGGACAGCAGCTCAGTCAGTCCTCACAGCCAGAGGTGGCATTTCTAAAAGCAGGTATTCACCTCATGGCAGGCAAAAAATTGAATTATTCATAGGTACAAAGCCCCTAGCTGTGTGTCATGTTCATTTTAGCACTGAGTTGAAGCTTTCTTAACCTATGTTCAGTGTAATTAAAAACAAATCCCTCAGATCCGAGAACTGTTTGGAAAGGATTCTGTAATGCTAGGGCAGGGTGTATACACGTGTTCTCATGCCTGCCCTGATTGTATGGATTTGGTCATAGGAGCTGCTGGACTCCAGCACTTCCATTGATTTGTCACAGTCTACAAATCCTGGAGTTTCTAACAGCATGAGGAGTAGAAATTAATTAAAGAAAATAATTGCGTACATTATGGACTATTTTATTACTTTTATATTAAAACAAGTTGAAATTCATTTTGCTTTATTTACACTGTTTTCAGGTTGTTTTCCTTTTGCCTAAATGAAACCCTTTTGTTGCTCTTGCTTGTCTGGCTGGCTGTAAACCAGGTATTTAAACAAAAATAAAGACTTGCCAGTTTTGCCAGCTGGGGATGAGAACCCGGCTGGTGATATGTGGGTTCAGAAGGCAGTTAATCCAGCTTTTATGCTTTTTTATGATTTTATGTAAAAAGAGGTTAAAAATCACATTTGGCTCTTTCTTTGTACCACTGTTTTGTTGCTGTTGTGGGAATGCAGCAAAAGGTTGCCCATACTTTTTATTATTATTAGGTAAAGTCCTGCATAAATTAGGTAAAGCCCCAGATACAGTTTGCTTTAGCTATTGGCCACGTGATTTTTTTTTCAGAGAATGATAACGTTTTATCTTCCCATTGTCTTTTATAAGTCACACGTGCAAACCACATCTTAAGTTACTTGTAAAAAGAATCTATCACTGCCTTGCAATTTTATATATTTTGCGATCTTCAAAAGAAAAGAGTAGCTAACTGTAGAGATAGGAAAAATAGTGACAGTACTAATAGATACAGTAGGAAAATATAGAATGCTTTCATTCTCTGGCAGAAGAAACAATGATTTAAAGACAAGCAGTACAGATGTCATATACAGTTTTTCAGCAAATAGCTTGCAATATGCTCAAACTCATAAAAAATTTAATTGATTTTAAAATGCAGGAGTTATTTTAGTTAGTTTTGTCATATGTACTTATTCAGATAATTTGTTGTATTTTACACTTCCCAAAATTTCACCCTCTATTTGGAAATATCAATGATGTAATGAGTCTGTGTTTTTTGGCACAGTTGTAAATAGTATGTGTTAATGTGTTAATATTTATGATTTTTTTTATCTTATATACACGAGGAATTTGTAAAACACTTCTTTTCATCACATTTCTACTACTAATCCTTGAGGACGGTGAGAACTAAGAAGGCGAATGCAGTAATTCCTGTGGGATTGTCAGAAGTGCCGTACTGGATCAGATTGCATTTTGTTTCTGCTAATAGCATGTACCAGATACTTCGGAGCAGAGTTGGATTTACTGGGAGAGAAAAAGGAGAGGCAGATAAAGGAGCTCAGCACCACTCATTAGGGCTGGCCAGGGTATAGTGCGTGTGCCCTGTGATGTGGTTGTGGCTGCTTGGTGTCCCCAGATGGAGGAGGACTGTACCTGCCCTTGCATCAGAGAAAAATACTGGGAGTTATCTTACACCTTCTAGACCATCACAGGATAATGTATGCATGGAGAAAGGTTATTGCTGATCTGTTATTAGGGGTTGCCTTATTCATTAAAGCCTGAAGGCTTCACTACACATCACCAGATTTTCACTACTAACTGACTTCCTGTGTGTCTGCTTGCAGTGTGAATCCGGGTGAGGTCTTTGTGGTGGTGACTGTATGTGTCTGTCTGTGTGTTCTAAAAGGTATTTTGTTTTCCATGGAATAGTTGTTTATTTGTTTTGGTGGTTTTTTTTGGTTATGGGTTTTTTTGTTTGGTTGTTTTTTTTAAGTCAGTTATATGTGCTTCCTTTCATAATCTGTCTTTTAATGACAAGGAACAATTCATTATAAAGAATTATTTAGTTCTTTATAAATATAGTCCAACTCTATTAGTTGCATTTCTTTGATCTTTCTAAATGCTTATTATTTAAGTCTAAGTTCTTGTTTTAACGGTTTTGCCTCTGCAGCAGATACTGGTAATTTGGTGCATACAGTTGTAGTGCCTTCTGTATGACAATTTATTAACTTCTTACCAGAGCATCTTTTTTAATGAAAGAGTTTGATCTTCTAGAAATTCACAGAAATTGGAATTCTCTATAAATATTCAGTAGCCTTCGGTTTCCTTCTATAGTTTCATTATAGGTGTATGTGGCTGTTACACAGTCTCCGTTTCTACAACTTAATACGGAGGTCTGTTAACGTCAAGACTCCTTAGATTCCTTTTTCCCATTCTCTGGAGCTACTTGGAGGAGGGCTGTGGAGTAGGTTGTTTTATGGGACATGGCACTGGAGGCATTATGTGAACAAATTATGTAAAGCATACCACATTTCTGTGATCATCTAATACCATATAAACATAGGATCATGTTAAACATAGTATCACATAAACATTGACATATTCCTTTGCTTTAGAACGGTTCAGCTGCTGAGACTATTTCATGGAAGGTAAACTGTAAGGAGAAATGTACTGAGGACTTTTAATATAGACAAAGAAAGAAGCTAAGCTTGTCTTAATAACATTAAGGTGTTTCTAGATTTGATGTTTTATTCTTACAGTTGGGGTAAGAGAGGAAGTGACTGAGCAAGGAGATGCTTCACTGCTTCTCCCAGAAGAATGCTAACCAAGACAGTATTGCTTGTAGATTGTGTCTCTTTCTAAAGCTGTGTACAGTATAACTGGGATAATGGATGACCTAGGAAAGGGGAAAATGCAGTCATAATTTTGAGCAGATGATTCTCAATTTTTTATTTTGTTTTTATCAGTATGGTGCCTGGAGTTCCATTCTGGGAATTGTCATATCACAGTGTGAAAATAAAGTCTTGGAACCAAATTCATATAGAGATGCATCAAATAGACTGAAATCATAGAATCATAGAATTATTATGGTTGGAAAGGACCTCTAGGACCATCACGTCCAACCTTCATCCCAACATCTCCCTAACCACAAGACCATAGCTTCAAGTTCTTCATCTACTCGTTTTTTTAAACACATCCAGGGAGGTGTTTAATAACACCTCCACCACCTCCCTGGGCAGCCTGTTCTGTTGCCCAGACACTCTCAGTAAAGAATTTCTTTCTAATATCCAATCTAAACCTCCCCTGACATGATCGTGTCTGAAATACTGCATGACTTACAGCTGGTTTTGGTTTCTGTCTTAGGTGTTGGAAGATAATGACTATGGTCGTGCAGTGGACTGGTGGGGATTAGGAGTTGTCATGTATGAAATGATGTGTGGAAGATTGCCGTTCTACAACCAAGATCATGAGAAACTGTTTGAACTGATACTAATGGAGGACATAAAATTTCCTCGAACTCTGTCTGCAGATGCAAAATCATTACTATCAGGCCTACTGATAAAGGATCCAAATAAGCGGTAAGTGAAATTACTTGGGTATACAAGCGTAATAAGTACTCTACACTGGGTAATGTAAAATCAGGATAATGGTGCCTGGTCTTCCTGGCTGAAGGACCTGTCAGTCACAGAAAAGGGCTGTATACAGCCATAGTCTCACATTTCTACTGTTTCAATACAGCAATGATATGCATAGTGAATTTAACATCCAAAAAGGAAAAAACACGTGGAAGAGAACACTTTTTTTAATCATTCACAGCAAACACAGGCATCTTTTCAGATTTAGATTGTGTACTGGAAGAAAGGGAAAGTTCTCAGTTGTTTTTCAGAGTATGATTTAACCCTCAGTTGCCTGTAGTATCTCATGAAGACTACAACACCTTTTTTTGGAAGTGATTGTGCCAGAAGACATGTATAGACAGCCACAGATAAATTTTATTAGGATACAAAAGTAAATCCCATATTAGACCATGTAAACTAGTAACTTGCTAAAAATTACATCTTCTGACTGAAATTTAAATGGACTGACTTGAAAGGAAGTATCACCCAGCTGCTGCCCCTGCTTTTTTGTGGTGGGTCTTTCTGGGACTGTTGCCTGGGAGAGACATTTTCCAGTGTCTCCTGCACTGGACCAGCAGTGTCCAGTCCCCTGTGGTTCTAAAACAAATCTCTTTGTAAATCAGTGAGATTTGTCTGTAGACCACTCTTTTCCTCAATCTCTCTGCTGTTCTTGCAGGTCTCTTGGTGTGTTTTAATGCTGCAGCCATTCTGTCTGTCCATGTCTCTTCTCTAGTCCTTCATTCTCAGTTTATTCTCAAGTTTTCAGTAGTAGTGGGCATTGCTTGGCTGACAATCAGAGTGGGACTGGTTGCTGTGTCTCTCTGAAGGATTTGCCTGAAAGCAGCCAAGTGTGACAGCCAGGACAACACCAGTGGTCAGCCTTTCTGCTGCTGCCTAGCAGTGCCTGTTTAACTGAATTTATGATGCACAGCAAAATCAAACTGTGACCAAGCAGCCAAATACATGGAGAGTAAAATAAAACTTTGTTCCTGTAGCAACTCCTAATGCATTTTAACCTCCAAACAGTCTGACCTGTAGAAGATATTGAACTTCTAAATTGAAAAGTTACTTAATTTAAATTTACAGTAATTTATCTTTGCAGACAGTAGTGTCTAGTACAGACTTACATTTACAAGCTTATTCATATTCAAGTTTTGGTGCTAGCTAATGCTAAATAGGGTGGTAGCACAGAGGTTAACTGCAACACAGCTTTTCTCTGAGCAGCTGGGTGGGAAAGTTGATGGATGGATTGAGAGAAGTCTGGAAACTGCAGGCTAACTGGGATGATTTGAAGGGATTTAGAGATTTTTACAATGCAACAAAGGGGAATACAGCTTGGAAAGAAGAATAACTTCATAGCCAGTTACTGCAAGACTGACGTAGTAGTCCAGAATATTTTGTAATTTGGCAACAGGGTAATAACAATAGGGTTGGTCTTTTATTTTGGTAGGTTGTTTTTTTCTTCTTGCAATAAATGCTTTAGAGAGGAATTTATCTTACTTAAAAGGCTGCTTTTAAAATTTTTCTTTATATCTTAAGCAGTTGCATTTAATGAAGCACAAGCTGCTTGTGCACTTCTCTTGTCAATATTTAACATGTATGGACTGCTTGTTCAGTTAAGATTAGCTTGCTTCCTCTTGCAACATCTTTCTGTTAGACCAGTAGAATAGCCTGTCTCAGAAGTCAGATGAGAGCTGAGCACTCCTGAAAGCCCACATGATGCTAAAAGGGGGAGAGGTTCGCTTCATTGGCTATGTGGTTTTTTTTTCTCCAGGTACAGCAGCAGTTCAAGGGAGCTCAGTAAACTTGTAGAGTCAAATTTGACCCATGCAACAAAAATGTGTTGGTTCTTTCTTATTTTCTTATTGTAGGGTTAGTTTTCTTCCAGGCTCGTGAGCTGACTTAGCACACAGTCATCAGTGTGACTGATGCTGTAGATGCAATTGAGAGGGGAGAGGTATGGGCAGGGGTGGGACCCTTCTCTTTTGGCATCAGTGACCACTTCCATGAGCTCAACTCACACTGGGCAAGTTCATCCAAAGTGGGTGGAATTCACTTCCTAAGATGATTTAGCAGACAGGGTCTGGCTTTGGCAAACTATGGGCCACAGTGAATAGTGTGGTTATTTCCAATGGCCTTTAAATAACCTTCTCAGCAGGCCTACAATTTATTAATTTATACTAATTGACTTAGATTGAGACTATTTTATGGTAATTGGTTAATTGTTACAGCACCCAGATGCAACAGCAGTGAACACTGTATAAAAATGATGTGCAAGTCATTACTGATTCAATGCCTGGCACCTCCTTGGCAAAAAATTTATGTCAGCATTGTTGGGTTCATTTTGGGTTTAGATGGTGCCAGAACGTTAGTTGGTCTTTCAAGAAAACAAAATTTAAGCACGTTTTTAAAATGAATGAATTATTAAAAATGCTCCTCATGGACAGTAATGAACACTGTAGTTGGAATAATCAAATAGAGTTGACCATGGCGTGGATACTTCTGTTATTATATTTTCTCACCTGAATATGTAGTAAACAAGTGAAAATTACATAGTAAATGGGTGAGAAGTGTTCCCAGGTTGTCAAATAGTCACTTTTCCAACCATGACAGTAACTTAATCTCCCTTTAAGAGTAATGCTTGTTTAATGTTTTTCCCGCTCTCTTTAGACTTGGTGGAGGCCCAGATGATGCAAAAGAAATCATGCGTCATAGTTTCTTTGCTGGAGTAAACTGGCAAGATGTATATGATAAAAAGGTATGTCTTTATATGACATTGAATAATCTGCCTTCTTCAAGGTGTTCTGAACTGACAGCCATAGGACTGCTGCTCTCTGAAGTTAGTGAAGTTTTTCTTCGCAACTTCTTATGTTAATACAAATGTATTATTATCCCAAACTAGGTGTACTTAATTGAACTTTTATTTTCCAGTAATAATTTCAGTGAACCAAAAATAAATTGTGCAAGCCAATATAAACACAGAAGATATTTTTTTATGTGAATGTCCAAATCTTCACTTTCCTTTTTTTCTTCCCGGGCCTTCAAGAGACAATTATGTGTACGGCTTGAGATAATGTGAGAGGATGTAATGGAAGTTTGTCCTGAATTCTCTTTTTATTTCTACCTGTTACTGAAAAGTTGGTTTTGGAAATACGAAAACAAATTGATTGGAAGAGACATGTAGCAAAAATCTACTTACTGATTGTTTGTGTTGAAGTATTTTTCAAACTTATTTTTAAAGAGATGGCTAAGAAAATTAAAATAGCATTAAAACACTGAGCCAAAACAGCTTGTGGAGAAAATGAGTACTGGGAATTCAGTTGGAACAGTTTTCTCTAAACCCAGTCCTGTTCCTCTAATGATCAATACTTTGGGGATGATTTTAGAAAATGAATTTATCTTATTCAGTACTGAAACTCAGTTTGACTCGAGTTGTTTTATATACAGAAGCTGATTTTATCTCAGTACTTGTGTAAGAATTTACTTGTTGCTATAAACCTCTTCTATTTTGATAAAGTCTTTTTTTTTTCCCCCAACTGTTTTACATTGTTAATTTGCCAGTTGAGCTGCATAATTTTAAAAGATAGATTTTTCTCCTTTTTTTGCTTTGTTCAAATAAAAGGAAAATGGAAGACATACAAATGAGCAGAATATGTTTATGCTACAATGTCAATGATACAAACTGTTTTTTTCAGTTGTTGTTGTACTGGAATTTTTAAAATGCGTGGTTGTTGGTGAGGTACTTCTCTGACAAATACCAGAACTTAAATAAGAGCCTGTACATGATGGTAGAAAATATGGTAGTCTGAAGTTACTTGATACAAGTGTGACTTTTCCCTGGCAGTATCATGAGATTTTGAGAAACTTTAAAATAAGTAATCAGAGCAAGGATATATTAATCAGGTTACTTTCTGAGCTCAACTATTGGTTGGTTGCATGAGGACATTGTAGAGAAGCACTTTGAGGACAAAATCTAAAAATACAAGTAGAGGACCGTTATGGAGTTATAAAAAACCCCAAACACTAAAATCAATTGGATTACAGTGTGCTAGGAGTGGGTGGGAAAGAAAAAGGTGTTGCATTACTTTTGCTCTGTTGAAAAAATATTTCTTAATTACATTCTTAATACACCGTGTTCAACATGATACTTAGTTAAGCATATATAGATACTTTTTATTTTTAAGCATACAGTTCAACAGTTAACTTCAAGGATCATAGGAATTGCTTTTGTGCAGTACTGGCACACAGTATGTTCTTTATGGAAAAAAGAATTCGTGAAAATGACTTGAAAAATACTTATTTTCCTATTACAAAACCATTTGTCTGGTTGCTTAAAATATCCGGTTGTTCCTTCTGTACATGCAGTTTTATCGGTTCTGAAGTATGCAGAGTGTAAGACTGTGCTCTGAAATATAAACTTCAAACATAATAATAAGGTTAATGAATCCACTGAGTAAGTTTATCGGAATGCTTATGTGAATATTTTTGAGGTTTCGGTATTCTAAAATAACTCAGGAGGAATGTGCATCAAACACATTTGATTTTCAAATTCTGTGCTTGCTTCTGTTGCTGTTTATTGGTAGTACCATAGTCTTGAGCAGTAGGGTCACTTGATCAAACTGATTGCTGATATAATTATTTGCATAGTAAAAATAATTCACAGTATTCTTGCCTGAGGTTTATGCACCATGAAACTGTAATTTTCTGGATGCATTTCAGGAGTGTGTTTCTGTTAGCAATGAAAGAAATGAAGTTTGTATTCAGAGTAATGGAAACCAAAAAATCATGTGTATTCCAAGTAGTTGCTGGAGAAGAGTTTTGTACGTGTGTACACTATGCTCCTGTGCCACTAATTTTACCATTTTCATTTGAGATCGTTCACTTGAGTACATGCTGTACTTAGGAGGTTATCACCTTACTGATGTGATTAGAGACAGAATGATATAGCTGCAAACTTTTGAGTGTTTTGTGCAAAACCCAGTAGCTCTGTCAGGTCAACTGGTAGATTCAAATGGAATGATTAGCTCTCTTACGCTGCTAACTGCGGTATTTGGTACTACACAATGATAATAAAATGTCGTATGGCACACTGGAGCAGAGAAGGTTGTTGCATTTAAATGAAAAATGTCTAGTAGTTAGCAGTGGTGATCAGATGTATTTATTTTTGGCAGAAAAGCCACGAGGGCATATGAAAGAGAGCAACCTGTGCCAGGTTCTTCCTGTGATCATCTCAGCCCTGATGAGGTTTTATCTCTGTGCCTGAGTATGAGAAATTGGAAGAGTTTAGCAAACTCTGAAGACTTCAAAAGCCCATATACTTCTAACTAAAATATTTGTTTTATTTTTAGCTAGAATCAGGAAGTTTTTTGAAATATCTCTGTTGCTCATTTAAGAATTGTTTTAGTATATTTTTATTTGGGTAGCAGTAATACTCTTGCTGGATGTTTCTCTCTAGGGTCTTTCACCAAACAAAAACCACATGGGTGTTAATTTAAAGGTAGGAATTTGGGTATCTCTTCAGAGGCTTGCAGATTGAAGCACTCGGGTGACCTCATGGCAAAGGAGATCCAGAGCTTTTAGCGAAGCCTGGGTTTCCTTCTGTATGTAGTATGGATGAAAGAAGAAATAAACTGTGCGGGAATTTGGGCTGAGATGCATGTATCTCCTGATCTCTGCTAACACCTCCAATTGTTCCCGAAGCATATTAGGGAGTGCTAACAAATTTATTTGTTAGTACTGGGAAGGGAGAGGGGGCAGGTGGCAGTAATGGTTAAAGCTGGGGTGTCTGACTTGGCTGCAGGCATGGTACTTGCAAAGGCATCCATCTCGGTGTGGAGGCACCAGCTTTCAGCATGAAGTCTGACAGCTGCAAAAAGCTGTTTCTTCCCCTTGAGCTGTGACTACCTTTGCTTTTTACTTAAGACACAACAACAGCAGATGACAGTCCTGTCATGGACGCTCTGGGTTCAGGCCTGGCAAAATCTGCAATATAACTATAATCTTAAATACATGTGTAAGTACTTCTGTGTATCGGATTGTAAGGGAAAGGGCAGGAGGGAAATAAGAAGATAATAGAAAAATACCAACATCTGGTTATAGGCCATTGCTGTTTAAGTCGTACTATTTTTGTATGATTGTCTGCAATGCAACAAAGCCTGTAGCAATGACCCTTGTTACTTGCTTTTGTATTGTTGCTCTGCAAAGCAGTAAAAAGATCAGAAAACTGCTATCTGGTCTGATCTTTTCATTGTGTTTCCAGTGATACTTTAAACTATATGGGCAGACCTAGTGGTTGATTACCACCCCTTCTCCCAGCTGCCTGAATTTACAGGGAGGAAAATATACACAAGGGTGTCTGAGTCTTAAACTTAAATGGCTGCTGTAGTCCTGGGGGTTGTATCAGCATCATATCACTTGGAAAGCAGAGTTTGTCTGAAGCCTGCCTTCCCGTGGATTTGTATTGTGTGTCCTTCCACCACTGAAGTGCCACCTCTTCCTCCTCCCCTTGCTAGGAGCACCACAGGCAGTGCCCTAGCAGGGGCTGCTGGGTTTTTTCTGCTCCTGGCCGTGCTGCAGCTGCTGGCTGGGCAGCTGCTGCCTGCTTCCAGGGATGCACCAGTCTCTCCATGAGTGCTTACCGGCTGTCTGGAAGCTCACCTCCAATTATCCTATTTCCCTCAGTGGAAACTCTGGTTTTGGGGGCACGGACAGGGATGCCTCTCTTTGATTCAGTAAGCTAGATGAAGTAATTCTGTGGGAAGTGTCTGTGCTCTCAGTCTTTTCTCCATCATGGTGTCTTTGCCCAGCCATTTGAAATGTAATGGGGAAAGACATACCCACCCACATACTGTGTAATCTCATAGGTCTTGTTTCCTTTGGTAACTGAGCTAATATCAGAAAAAAAGAGAGAAAATTATTGTTAGGAAAGGAAAATCTGTATTTCAAAGGACTTACATATTTTTTAATTAAATACTGTTGTTGATGATATAACTTTAAAAGACTGAACTAAGGTTTTGTGTTGTTAGTAATTCCGCATATTTTTAAGGTCACCAGATAGTTGCTTTCGTGGGAGCTTAAGAGATGTATAAATGAGCGAACATGAGGGAACAAATACTAACAGATACCATTCAGAATAACACAGTATTTTGAGTCAAGTTTTGCTAGTGTTCTTTGAAAACGTTTTATTATAGTATTTTTTAAGTTAATGAATTTCAGTGTATGTGAAAATGGAGTGCTTACTTGGAATGTCATTTAGTAAGTTAGCTAGTTTGTTATTGCAAATACTTTTTTTTTAGTTGAAAAGTCTGTGAATTGTGACATGTTTTCAGCACTTCCAGCTCAGCATGCTTGTGATGAAATACAAAGGTGTATTTCAGTGATGTGAACCCCTTCTCTTCTCACAGTGTAATTTAGCTTTTCCACCATTCTGATTTGGCTAATCTGTCTCTGCTCTTTGATTCTTGAAAATAACAATTTTGCAGCTTTGGTTCTCCAGGTAAATGGAGAATTAAATCATGATCACCTCATTACCAATACTTAACTAACTTTCATAGTCAGAAAGAATGGTAACATTTGACAGTTTTTAACATATGTCAGACTTGAATAATGAGCTAGATGAAATTGAACAACAGTGCTCACTCTTATGTATCACTTAAATACTAAAGGAATTAGTGTGTTTGGGAATTTTGAGATTATAATCTAATTATCTCATTTATTCAAATGAGTAATTCAGTGGGGGTGATGCATAGGTGCTCCTCTTACTCATTTCACACTTTATCTAGTACTATTCAGCTGCAGGTTTTTGGTGGATGAGACTCTTACAGTAGTGCTAATTTTGAGTTCATTGGAAGGATAAATCCCTTTAAGTTAAACAGAGAAGGAAGATCAGATGGGTGTTCTTGAGCATCATATTTTTGATTTGGCAAGTTGAGTTCATGAGTTACTTAGAAGTAGTTTCAGCGGCTTCCTCTACAACACCAAAACAAATGATTTGTATCAGATTTTCTTTGAGCAAATAATGTAGTATTTGAAGTATTTGTGTAGTTGTCCCATTTGAAAAGGCTGGGGCAGATTCAGCGTGACAAATGGGTGTGAAATTTTGTCTTGAACATCAACTCTTAGAGTTACTTAACTCACACTTAAACTTTTCTTTCTATGTTTGCACACACATATCTATATGTTTGTGTGCAATGCATAAACACGGACAATATGTGTTTTGGGTCCTTAGAGTAAGTTGTCAGGTGCTGGAAGTGATGGAGGTCTCCTCTTTGTTTTGTGTGTGTTCTGCCTGAATATGCACAGGCTCCTGGAGGAGGAGTATCATCCATTAGTAATGGTTGGCACCCAGGACTGGTTCTCTTGCAGACTGACAAGGCTTGTGCTTAACAAAAGGTCATCATATTCCTTTTGAACGCAGGTTACTGGCTGTGCCTTGCAGTGCTCACATTACTCTTGGACTTTGTGACTTCTCAAGTCAGAAGTGGGGAAAAGCTGTGGCAATAGTGGCTGGATACCATTTTCTTGTGGCACCAAACATGAAATGCCACTGGCTGTAGAGTGGCATCTTTATGTTGTGATGATCAGGGCTGTAGTTAATGGTGGGTGTTCTGTTTCTCATTAAACCTCAGTGTCAGTCTCCTTTGGGACATACAGAGAAGCTTTTGAGTTCTTATTCAGGCTCTGTATCAATCTAAGTGGTTATTACTGCAGCAGTTGCACCTTACTTGTCTTTCTGTCAGTTTCATTACAGCTGAAATCTGTGGAGATTTTACTTCTATTTTTAAATAAAATCTGACAATTAATGAACAAAGGTGGCACCCCTCCAGAAAGATGGTTGCCAGTTTTCTGTAGCATGACCTGGCGTGTTGGTGGCGTGGCTTACAAAATCTGTCTTGAATGGTTCTGTCCCCAGTTGCCTGAACATAGTGTTGAAGTACCGTGTCCCTCTGCTTACAGTTGTGTGCATCTTTTATACAAAAGTCTGTGCTTCTGTTTTGTCTGACAGGTTGTTAGGAAAGAATTTTGTGCTGCATTTCTCTCATTTTCTTTGAGAGGTGATGGCCAAGCTCTGTGTGCTGGTTCCTCATTTCTTGACAAAAAATATTTTAGATGTTCTCCCATTAGAACTGGGAGTGTGTCTTTCAAGTATCCCAACAATTATATGAAGGTCAGAAAAAGAACATACTTGGGTGAGGGGGAGGTGTGCCTTTGGTGGCAGAGCAGAAGTCTGAAATGGGATAGCCACAGTTGGGTTGGTATAGGTGGGGTAGAGCAGACCAAAAGAAGCAGTCCCCAGTTCTGGCTGTCCTCACTGTGCTGGTGCAAACCATGCAAGGAGGGAAGGAAGCAAAGAATTAAGAAACCTTCCTACTCTCTGTTGAGTTGTATCTGTGTGCCTTAATCTCAGCTACCTTTCCATATGTTGTAGGGGATGGTTGATATATGTGAGGTTATCAATTGTATGAATACCAAGCATAAGCTGTTGGGGAGAGCCATGTGGCTCCAGTGTTGTGCAGTCCCTGAAGCTTCCAGCTGCTTTTATTGTGCAGGATATGAAAAGTACTGCTATAAGACAGACGAATCCTACACAGTGACATAAATTCGCATTGGGTTCTTCGCTTCTGCATACAGCCTGGACTTCTGTGTGGTTTACTTATTTCACTTCCCCAGACAGCTAAACTTTTGCCATAACTGGAGGTTTCATCACCTGACTTACTGGATGTTACTGAGGTCACGACCCAACTGCCAAGCTACCCTGGGCAGTGCGGAGGGTTGTGTAGTATTTATTTAGGGTGGTGCATGGTGAATATCAAAAGAGCATGAGGAAAGTCCTGCTGGTGAGCTGTGGGCAAACAGTAGTGATTCACCTCTAGGAAATACTGCCCTGTACTGTGAAAGCAGAAGGCAGCATTAGGTCCAGAACTCACTGAAGCGTGAAGTGGCCTTTTTTCAAATGTAAAATTTCTTTTCATGTTTACATAATTTCTTTTAAAAGTAGTATCATATGTAGGCCTTAATCCTGCAAAAACCCTAAATGCATTATGCATTCTATCCTCTCTGTGTAGTCCTTTTTGCCTTCACTGTTCATACCCCTCAGTTGTGGTGAAGTACCTAGAGGTGCTGTTGCCTGACTGCGTGTGGGTAATTAGCGTGGCCTGAAGAGTCTCTGGGTAATTATCTTTCTGCAGCTGAATTTATCTGCATGTCACGTGAGAGCGATACTTGGACTTCAGCCGTGTTGTGCTATAAGCGGGATTCTGAATTAGTATTTTTGTGATTGGCTCTAGTGGCATCTGTCTCTTAATAGAAGTTAGAGACTTGGCTGCCTCTCCACAGACCTCACTTGATCTGGGATGTAGAGAGAAAAAGAGGAATTTATTTGTTTTCCTGGTAGTAACTTGGCTGCTTTTGGGTAATTTAATTTTGTTTCTTGGTGCCTTTCAGCTTGTACCTCCTTTTAAACCTCAAGTGACATCTGAGACAGACACCAGGTATTTTGATGAAGAATTTACAGCTCAGACTATTACAATAACACCACCTGAAAAATGTAAGTCAGAAATTATGCATAAGCATAACTTAACCAGTTTGTAATAAAGCACCATGTAAGGGTTTTTTTCTGTTTGAATGAAAAAGCTTTTCTTACTGTTACTGATAAAAATCTTCATGTGGAAGTGTCTAAGAGTAACTCTTAAAGACAGTGTTCTTTTAAAGGAGGAGTAATTACAAAGCTTACAATATTACATCGCTCTGGCTTGGGTTTTGGGGGCATTTCTGGTGTTGTTGTATTTTGGTTTTGTTTGTTTGGAGGTTTTTTGGGTTTTGTTTTGTTTTCTTTTTAAATAAGAGAAAATACCAGCTTCAAATGTTTACTGGTTGGCAATCAGGATCCCAGTTCAACAAATTACTCAGAACGTGGACCCTACTTTAACCATGTGGACACTGCAAGTGGCTTCAGTGAGTTCTATAAGTTCAGTGAGTTAGGTGTATTTTCAAATACTTTGAAAACAACAAAAAAAACAACCAATAAACACATTGCCGGAGACAAGTAAATGTCTCTTGCACAGGTATCAGTTACTTGAAAATGCAATTTCCTATCAAGTCCTATGCTTCCGTAGAGCTCTTAAAGAAGTTATTAATTCAGATGTAACTGCTGCACAGAGTTTCTCTGTTGGAGTGAATGTAATTGCATCCCAGTTTGTATTTTTGTCATCATCTGCTACACACACAAGAATCAAGATCTCTTCAGCCAAGGTAGGGCTTAAAGTTATTTACAAAGTCAGAGCAGTTAAAATACTGCTGCTGAGCTCTTGAATGAATTTCCTTTCCAAATAAGATTTTTTAAAAACAATTATTATTTTTTTTTTAATTGGAGGATGGGGAAGGATGATAACAAAGGTAGAAAATCAAGGCTACAGTTAAGGCTGATTACCCTTCCATGGAGCTAGCTTATTTTTTGGTGTTTCAGGATTCTCAGGTTTAGTTGCAATTTTCTATTGGTATACAGATCTGGAGTATTTTCTGGATTTTGCTTTTTTAGTGTTTGAACAGAGTCATTTAAGTGATTTTAAGTCTTCCAGCTGTGAAAAAAATAACCCTTTATTCTGCCATCTGTCTTGATAAGAATATATTTATTTATGTAATTTGAACAGATTTTGCTAAAATTCAGAATAACTTGAAATTCCCGATCTCTTTAAACTCCCCATGTGCAATGAGAATGGCGATTTATCCATCGAAGGTTGAAGCAATACAAAATATGTGTACGCTACCGTCACTTCAGCTTTAAATTTGGTGAATTCGGAGCAGATATTGAGTACCAATGCAGGGAAACAACTGACCTGTCTAAAGTACTTATCTCAGCCTCTGGTAATGGTCTGGCAGCTGCAGCATGAAACTTAGCATGGGCTGCAACCCCACGCCAATCATAGGAATAATAAAATGGATGGTGATGAGCAGCAGCAGTGCAGATACCAGCTGTGGTGTTGCTGACGTGGGAAGCCCTCCCAGAGCGCTGGCTGGGCTGCCTCACCTGAGGCTGTGGTAAGTAGCATCGCTGGCAGCATGAAGATGAATTTTCTCTTACGCCAGCCAGCTCTGGAAAACTGATGCCATTTTTAGTGAACTGCAGTGGCTCAAGGATCACAGGGAGTTTTCCCTTTTCTGGGTATTGCAGCACAACATGGGTTTTAGCTATTTTTCTTATAACCTCTACAAGTAATTGTATTATCTACAGTATGGTCTCACCTCTGCCTGATGTGATTATGCAAAAGGGGAGTAAAATGTGTGTTAGGGATGGAGGGTTAGAAACTGTATTTCAGAAAGTTACTGCTGAACTAAAGATCTTTTATAGTTACAGAAATAATTTTGATAATGTTTAGGCCAGTTATTCAAATGGCAAAGTTTTACAAGTGATGCAAAGTGAATATTGAAGCTGTATCTTGTATCTACAGTAATCAAACTGGTAGCAAAACAAGCTCTGTACATTAGCCTTATTTAGAGTGTAAAAGGGAGATTGTACTTGAAGTTACAGAACTGAGAGGCACTGTTGAAATCGAGCAGCCTAATCATAGCAGTTGTACAAAGCTACATTAACTCTAGTGTATATATGTAGAATAGATGATAATACAAAAGACGCATAATTCTGAAAGGTGGTGTATAAATGCACTGCTAGAAAACAGTTTCAATAGGAGTCTTTAATGATAAGCACTGTTAAAAAAATCTGTGTGAGAATGTAGATCCAAATTCTCAGAGTTAGGCAACATCTGGTGCCTGGTTTCCATTGGCAATGCAGGAATTACGTAAATAAAAATATTTATGAACTTGGCTTAGTCCATGTTTCTTCTGATCCCAGTAAATAGTACAAAAATAAATAGTTTACTAACAAATAATATGTAAAAATTGAAACACGTTGAACCTGCATGAATTGTTCATTTTGTAGCTGGTTTTCCTTATAACTCCCTTCAAAATAGAGGAATATTTAAATCTATCTACAGTGAGATTATAATTTCTCGAACTCGTTTTAAGATTAACAGTGAAAACTGGCTGCTTCAATAACCAATCGGCTTTGTGCTACCAGAAGCTAGATGTGCTGGGGTATTTTGGTTAACCTGGAACAGGCAGTAATGATCAAAGCACGTGGGTGAGAGTCTTAATAAAACAACCAACTGACGAATCCACCCGGCAATGAATGGTGGCTCACTGAAAGGATATCCTTTTAATGAGCATTGCACTACTCTATGTGCAGAAGCTTATGCGACTAAAGTCTTACCTGAACTTGGGGCTTTCACTTCAGCACTGAACACTGAAATATGTACTGCATATCAGGCAAATAATAAAGTTTTGTTGCAAATATAACAATATTTTTAATTTCTCCCTTAATACAGATGACGAGGATGGTATGGACTGCATGGATAATGAGAGGCGGCCGCATTTCCCCCAGTTTTCCTACTCTGCAAGTGGACGAGAATAACTTTTTTGTCCTGCTGCTTCACTGTCATCTTAGGTTTATCACTGAAAATGATTCCTGAACATCACCACCAGTACTAGATTCTGTTAAAGATAGCAGGGGCACTATCAGAGACCATTCCAAATTGAACAAGTTTCTTTCCCAAACCTACCTAAAATCCATTCTGGTTTTGCATGAAATATGAGATTTTTATCTTCTACACTCTCCTGCTGTTGCTGCTGCCCAGTGTCTCAGTATAATAGCAACGTCAAGAGGTTATTTAAGAGTTTCTTTGAAGGTAGATGACTTGACTTCAGCATTGTACACTTTGTGCACAAGTAGTCATCTGTTTTTCCTCACAGTGGAGGCTAAACAAAAACCGTGTCAGTCCAGTTTATCTTCTTCTAGGAGATGAATCAAAATTGTAATTAGTCTAAGAAGACTGGTCTAAACCATTTTCCTGCATCTGTTTGTGCTGGTTAGAACAGGGAAACACAGGGGTGGTGATGTACATATGCAAAGTTTTTGTTAGGCATATCATTACTTGAAGCAGGTCTCTGTCATTAACATCTGGCTGGAATTTGTTTGGGAAACGTTTGAGAGAAGGACTTAAACTGTTGATATATATAAATATATATATATATTATTTTTTAATTACCGTTGGATACTACAGAAGATGCAGAAGGGCTGGGCTCACCCAGCCTGCCACTTAGAACTTCCAGGTTCTTGTGCAATCACGGAGAATCAAACATTATACATGCAAGAAATGAAGGCATAAAAGCAGCAGAAATTGTTTAAGGGGTCTTATAATTTGCACCAGATAACATCTTTCTCATTCTTTTCTTTTTCTTTCATGATATACATCACCTCTGATGGCTGAAGAATGTAGACAGGCATAATGGTATTGCTTCTCACCAAAATGTGCGTGCACCAAGGTAAACAGGTGTTTGCCTTGTTTTTATTTTGAGTTTGTGGATTAGCTTTTTTCTCCAGGTGTTTAACGCTAAATATTTTTTTTTTGGTTATACTGCAGTAGTATTTATTTTTAGAAATAAGGATTGTATGTGTCATGTTTGCAAATGCTGCTACATCTTAGATAGAACAGGCTTATAGCAGTTAATTTTGTAATATATGGAAGGACTGTACAAGCTGAAGGAAATAATGCACTTTTCTCCCATGTGGAAATTTTAACAAGGCTCTGAAATTGTACATACTGCTTAGAGTCAGATTTTTGTGAATGAGATACTGTCTTTTAATTGTTTGGCAATGGAAGGGAGGAATTCCAACTTCATGTGCCAAAGAGTTAAGAACAAACAGACAAAAAAGCTACATCTTGTGCTCCATTGAGGATGAACATAATGTAAGAGCCTGACAGCACAGTAGAAACTTTCTGTTCTATATGAAGGAATTGCATTTGAACAACGAGACCATAGTGATTACAAGAAAAGCACTTTATTTTTAATAATTAAAGTAGTAAATTTCTGGGATCAGCCATTCTGAAGAAAGGTTTTCCCTCAACCAAAAGAGTCCTGAAACCCAGCACGTTACATGTAACTGTGGTACCTGATTGAATTTAAAACATCGTGAGAAACGCTCCGCTGATACGATAATGTCTTTCCATTTCCAAAGATCTGCATCTAACAGAGCATGTGCATAAACTTTAGCTTTGATCTTCAGCAATGATAATCTTAATAATAAACCCTTTGGTGCTAGGAGCTGGGACGTTAGGCAGTGCAGTGGTAGCGTGCACGTGCCCTTGCTAAGGAGATCTGAAACCCCTGACTCCATGGGATTATCATTCAAAGTATCTCTGCGTTCGGACCTTGTTAGCTCCCATGAAGACTGTGATGTTGCAGAGTATTGCTGGTTGCGTTGTGTGAATGAGTAGATGAGTCTGAAAGATGTTCCTACACGGATGCCTTAGCCTCTTGATGTGGAAAGTTGCGTGCCCTAGCATGAAGCCCACTGCTGGCAGTGCATGTGCTGGGACAGTCAAGAGGTAGATGGGCATTTTAGCAAGGCAGCTAAAGAACGCAGACTAATTTAGACAATTTGTCACGTTTTGTGTTTTATCTTTAGTAATGGATGGATAATCAGTCAGAAATATATCATGATGTATATTCTAACTGCATAGGATCTCATTCTGTCACCTCGTAACACTAAACACAGGTAGAGATTATCCCTCTACGGAGAGAGAGAGGAGCACAGCAAATGCGTTGCAGGTCTGCTCTGCAGCGGTAGCAGTGTTGTCTACACCACTGATGCAGTGAGCGACTGAAATAACTGAGTACTTTATAGACGGGCATTAATTAGTTCTCTACAAAAGCCTCGTGCTTACAGACTAAAGCTATGGTGATTCAAGATCTGTGTTATATGCCTGTATTTTTCCCCCTATGTCTTCAGCTTGTAATAGCAATAAGTTTCTTGACACAGGGCACCTCTAGCTAATGACCGACTGGTGCCGTGCCTCTGGCTAGCTGTTCCTCGCACGCAGAAGAAGCCCTGTGGTTAGCTCGCCATCGCATAGCTAGTTAGACTGCGGTTTGCAGTAGGTACCTCTCGGTGAATTATTTGAAAACCTTTTAAGACTTCACTTTGCATTGTATTGCCTGCCTTCCGAAACTCCGTTGATCAGGTTTATGCTATGGAGAGAGGGTTGGCAGCCACTTCGTGCTGCCCAGGGCTGGGGGACTTAAAAGCGTTAGAGGCGGGTGAAAGAGAAATGGATGAGCAGTGCCGAGAGAAACTTCCGAAGCTCTTCTTTTGCTGTTTGCAGTTGTGGTTGGATTTGGACAGGAGGTGGTGGCTGGTTACCTTGGCGAGCCTTTCGAGTACAGTACATTTCAGCCTTTGACTCCAGCTTGTACTGACTTCCATGACATACAGTATGCCCTCTTGTACTGCAGCCATCTCAGAGGAAATAGGTCATTTCTGTTTGGATTTTGGCAGTTTTGCACACAGCTTCGCTTTCCACGCTAATCCATCTTCTAGTACATTCCTGTTGCTTAAAGAACATTTATTCCAGTATTGTTTTACGTTTTTTTCCATCTTTACTTGCGGCTTCTTAAAGCTGACTGTTCTTGCAGGGGCCACGTGCTTCTCCTAGAGTACAAAAGTAAGGTCTTTCCTTACTAACTGCAGGGTCTATATATTACACCTCAATGTACACACTTTGCTGCTACTGTTTGTACTGTCTACAGTAGAATTTCCTTATCTTGCTCCTGGTAGTGCATTACAGGCAAGCATGAAATGTAAAGTATTTATTTAAATAAAAACCTCTAAATTGGTAATTGAATTACCTCCCTGTAGCTTTAGAGTTTGTGACATTTCTTGACCTTGCTAGTTCTTTCATTAGATCCATGCAAGATCTAGTCATATGGTTAAGGATATTAAGCAGACACGACTACGAACCCAAGAAACCGTATTACTGTTGGTCATACTTAAACTGTTTATTTCCTTAAGTATATGACCCACAAGGATGTGAAATAACTACAAGAAACTGTTTTTGTACACTGTACATCCTTAGTATTTTTACACGTATATGATAGGGATGCACATTATTTTCCTTCGTACAGACAGCTTAAATAAAGCACTATGTCAATCTGCTACTTCTGTGGTTTTTAATGCTGATTTGTTCTGGAGGTTTGTAAATATATATATATGTTCAAGCTTGCCACAAAGGACGTATTTTTTTATATCTGCACATTACTATTAAATATCTTAGGGGATAAAATTCCGAAGTTGTTCTGTGTCAGAGAAAGAAAAACTGAAATGAGAAGGCTATATTGCAGATTACAAGAGATTTCTCAAGTTTTGGGTTAAATATTTACTTCATATTTTAAAATAATTTTATATAGGTTAGATGTTTCAGTCCTGAAATGCACAAAGAATTTACTTAATTTCTTCTTACAAGAAAATGTACATCGTTATTTTTTTATCACTGTATATATGATGATCTGTGCATGTTAAGTTACAAGTTTTATTTGCTGTGAAGTCCTAGTGATAACTGTAACTCGCTGTGACATATTTCAAATGCTGGGTGATCAGTTTCAGCCTGTAAATTACTAAGTTACAGTATTGTCAAAAAAAAAAAAAGTTTTGATGACTAAGCGAGATGTATCTGTGCTTTGGACCAAGGCCATTTCCATGCAGGTGGTTCATCTTAACTCTACAAGGTGTATGTCGCTTGTAAAAGTAAATTTGGGTTACACTTTTCAAGTAGTGATTACACAGGGCTCTGTTCCTGTCTGAACACTCACCATATAAGCAATTTGCCATCTAATTCATACCCTCACATCCCATAGCTAGGTAATGCGGTGTTAGGGGGAGGAGGAGAAGAATGGGGAAGGTGGGATTTGCAGGGCACCTTGCAGTGGGACTCGTTGAAGCTCTCAGGCAGGTCCAGGGCTGTTTGAACCACCTGGTCAGGAGGGCTGAGTGTCCCTAAAGCAGTTGGTCATCTGGCTTTTAGCTCAGTTTGAGACATGAATGCTTCCTTGGAATAGAGGTGCTTCATCTAGGTCTTGGGTTTTGTCCTTTTTTTTCCCCTTCTATTTTTTTTCTCCCCCACCTTGTAATGGGAAAGAGCATGGGATGGCTGGCCAGTCACTAGTGCAGTGGTACTAGGAGGTCAGTGCCTGGGAGTCAGCAGGCAGCAGGACGGTCTGGTCAGGCTGCTCTCTGCATCATGGCATCGTGCTCTGTCCCGCGGATGTGGGATCTCCTGGATGTGATTGCCAGGCCTGACACTTGTAAGCTTTGTAAAACTCCGCATTTTGTGCCTAAGGAGAAGTGGGGAGGGGGTGGGAAACAGGAGACAGGTAGACTTGATGCTGTTGGTGCTTAATGACTAATTAGTTCCTACAAAGTAGAGTAGCTGCTGCAGGGAAATTGATTCATTAGACACTCCCAGCAAGATAATGGATTGAGCCTAGGCCTGGGATGAATACGAAAACCTCATTCCAGGTACAGAGACTAGAAGGCCAGGATGTTTTGTTGAAATCAAACGCGTATGTGCACGTGGGTAGCTGGCAGCGGTGCTCTGCAAGCAGCCAGCTGGTAGGTGAGGCAAGTCCAGAAAGGTTGAGGGTCCAGCTGTGCTGGGGCACAGCAGCTCTGCGATCTCAGTGAAGCCTAAGTGTTGGGACTGGGTACCCAAGTTCCTTTGTGTGTATAGCCTATAGGCACTGTCTCCTATTTAAACACAGATTTATGCTGTGGAATACTAATAAATAAATAATAATAATAAAAGCTTGCATATTCCTACATTTATAAATGTATATTCTTACCTGTGTAACCATCTATAAAGTAATGACACTTAAAAGTTGTCAGCCTGATTACTGTGGAAAACCCAGAGTTCCAGTAGAGAGAAGTCTTCTTCATCAGGCTTTCCTGTCCCTACAGCCGTGAGGCCATTTCAAGCATGCGCATTGTCATCTTGGTGAGGCAGGTCAGGAGGCGATCAGACCCGTTTGGCAGTTTAATGTGGCAGGAAATTGAAATGGAGAGGAAAACCCACTTTGATGTTAGGGCTGTTCCACTAATAATCCTTAAACTACAAGGGAAGAAAAGATTGTGTCCCACAACAAATGGTAACTAACTTTTTACATGTGCTGTTACTGGTATTTTTGTTACATTTCACGTGTCCGTGCTGGCTGAGGTAGTTTTATTAACGGGGAACTGTTACTTGCACTTTTTCTCCCCTTCACTAGTGCAATTCTACAATGACACTGAAGATAATAGAGGTGAAAACTTTTTTCTTATGTACTTAGTTTATCCTACACTAGTTAGCAAAAAAGATAAATTATTTCTGAAAAGGTTTGGTATTTGGAAAGCAATTTTTAAAACACAAGTGTGCAGTTAACCAGGAAAGAAAAGCTCTTCAGATGTATCCTCCAAATGTTTTTTGAGTTCAGTAATTTGTAGCCAAGCTCAGCTGGTGCCCATGCATGAGACCGCTAAGTATTTGCTGGTGGAAGAGTCCAGCATCACCACTTCAGTGCTGAGAGCTGGGCACTTCACGTAAAGGCTACTCTGTTCTAACTAAGGGTTCCTTTCTCTTAAAGGCTTGATCCAGTGAATGTTTTGGAGGGAAACCTATTCCATGGGAGTTCTTCAACATGATACAGAATATTTCTCAATCGTTCTTAATGCTTTTCTGATGCGTAAGTTGGGACTCTCACTTTTGTGTAAAAAGCGACAGTTACCTTGTAAAAATAAAGTTCCCAGGTAGATTCTGGCAGTGAGTTTATAAATAGGAGTGCAGTGTGCTTGCTTGTGCAGGGCTTAAAAGCAGTCCCTGTCTCCCTCTTGCCCATGCACATGCTTTCCCTTGAATTCAGGACAGAAAGAGGAAATTAAGAATCCCATTAAGTTTATTGGTATTTCTGTCTGTAAATAAGACATCTATGTTCAATTATAAAAATATATTAAAAGATTTTATAAAAAAATTGTCCAAATTATGTATTAAGTCTACACTACGTAAAGCTGTTAAAGCTGGCCGGCAAACCTTGGTTTTTCAGAACAGTCTCAGCTGTCTTCCTGGGACATTTGCTAGGCTGGTATGGCTGCAAAATATTTACGATTCTGTAGTTAAAAACAAGTAGAAAACAGGTGAAATTAGCACGTGTGCTTGTTTCCTGCAGAGGTAACTGGGGGAGCCTCAGGCAAGCCCAGCTTCTAGTCGGGTGCAGAGCAGCCCTGAAAGATAAAAGAAAGAGATGGGAGAGTCAGGCAGTCAGCTGTACCTCATGGCTTGTGTTTCTCATTTGTGTCACCTCATCCTGGGGGCGAGTTCTTAGAAGAGAAATACAGAAATAGTTACGGCTGTGGCAGTGCAGTGTAAACAAGGCTGCGCTTCCTGCGGGCCTGCTCTCCTTGCCTCTAAGATCAGAAGTCTCACAGGTACCAAGAACAAGAGCTATTTGATTTCTGAAAAACAGGATCTCCATGAGCTTTAGATGCTGTTTGTGCTTAGCAGTAAATAACTGAGCTCTTGTTTTGGGGCACGTCTAAGATCCTGCCCTTCTCCTTTCCAGGAAGGAGGCGGGAGGTTTGTGCCAGGGAGCGTTCACCGGGCATTGCGCCGCGTGGGTACAGGGTGGGTGGCTGCAGCAAAACAGGAAGCCACGGCCTGGGTGCCAGTGGGAAACTTCTGCTGGGAAGGGTAATTCATCATTTCAACGCTCTCGTGTAGCGATTGTTTGTGCTTCCTCAGTGCTACTTCAGGACTGAATTAAGAACGAGACATCAAACTCTATGGGACCGGGGGGAGCTACCTCGAATTAAGCCACTGGAGTTCTAAAAAATTGAATTTAAGAGTTGTAAATGACCTCAGAAATAAAAATAAACTTTCTACTTTGGCTGGTTTTGCATTAGAGGACTAAAGGGTTTTTCTTTTTTTCCCCCCTTAGTTGGTAAGGCAATTAGTACTGAGTTTGAAAAGGAGAACTTAGGAAGCTTCAGTTCATTAAAGAATTCGTTAAAATAACATGGTATTTCCCCCCTAAAATACGTGCACCAACACCAGATGCTACAGTTCTGTCTGCAACCAGTGCGAGGAAAAATGAATGATGGCCACAAAAAGGCTTGGGGCTTAAATTCCCTGTCAGTGATGGGTTAGTGACAGCCAGGGGAAACCTGCTCCATGCTGCATTAACCCCCAGCATTACAGCTACCATCAGAGTACAGGCAGAGATTAAAAAAGGCAAGAAAACCTCCAACACTCATCTCCTGAAGAAGTCTCCTGGCCCTTGCTGCAGTTGTGGCTGATGGACATCATCCCCAACCAGCCCCGTCCTCCTGGTGGCCCAGGTGCTAGCCCAGCACAGTCTCTCCCTGCTCTCTTCCCCCTCATATTACTGAAGTGAGCATGCTCACATGTACCCCAAAGTAGAGTCTCTCCTTTTTTAGGCACTCCTTTTAAGACAGTAGCTTTTTATACCACCAAACTTTGAAACGTTTCTACCCTGGAAATGCCAGACTGTCATATGCCTCTAACTCAAAAGCTGTCATTTCCCTCTTTTGTCAGCTACAGCCCCAGAAAGCATTTTATTAGCCATGTCTGAATGCATGTAAACCAGTTCGGTTACAGATACTTCCTGCCCCCAAAGCCTTAGTCTGTCTGCATGTCTTTGGTCACCACAGTTACCCAATGTTCATGCTTGTGAGCTGCTGAACCTCAGCCTGATGGATGAAGTGGCCATTTCTCCAGTTGACTACAGCCTGGCTGCCATTTCTTTAAAATAAAGCATCACTAGCAGCAGAGTCTCAGCTTTACCCCACTGTACAATGGCCTGGATGCTAAAGTTACTCACTCTGAATGGACACAAATCTGTCACTCCTGATGTTCAGCTCATTGGCAAATGAGCTGGTCACTGGATGGATAGTTTGGGACAGGGGCCTTCACAGTCTTTAAGGATCTCCTCCTCCCCACAGTGCTTTGGTACTCAGTGAGCAGGTCTCTGCAGCACAAATTGCTCAGGTTCCTCCTGAATACCTCCTGGGTATTCTTAGGTTGGAAATACAGGTTGGAAGCTGTTGTAGGCACAGGACTGTGGACAGCTGAATGGATTAATTAATTGCTCTTAACTATACTCAACAATGGCAGGGAGAGGGGCCACTAGCTTCTTGTCTGGTTAGAAAGCACTCGGGTGGTTTACATGCCTCAATCCTCATTTGCACAGCTTCAGAACCCAAGGTGGAGGTCTCAGGAGGGCCGAGCTTAGCTCCTGAGCTGCTCCCCAGCTTTGCCTACTGGCCAGATACCACACAGAAGGTATGGGCCTCCTACAGCTGTAGATTCCCCAACTGAAGAGTTAAATATTAAGTCAAGCAGCCCTTGGAAGTGTCCAATCAGGGCAGTCAGACATCAAGTAGAGGTCCACCTGTATCCACTCCTATCATAATATAACTCAGTATCTCTGACTAAACTCAATCCAAGGAGTAATCGACACTTTACTTTGACCTGCTTAGAAAAAAAAAAAAAACAAAAACCACCAACAAGCAACCCCTGGCTGTGAAACGTCACTGGCTGTTACAAACACCTGGCACAGGCACTGTTTTTGTGCTTTTAGACTAGGCAAAAAACCCCCAAAACAATACTTCCCCCCTCAATAACCTAACCAGTCTTCAGGTCTCCTGAAGAACAGCTGAGGACAGTGTAAGGATTATCCTCTCACATCAGAGATTGACAAGCTTCTTGTTTTCTGGACATACAGCAGCCTCTTCTGTAATGTATAACAAAAAAAAGACAAAGGCAAATGGGGCACTTGTGAGCACGTCACGCACTGAATTTGCTGCTGGAATCTCACTGAACATCCATGCTGATATATGAAAAGTAAGAAAACCACCACTCGGGACCAGCTGTAATTCTGACGGTACCTCCCACTGAGCGGCTAGAGGGGCGAGGATGGAAATATGGTCAGGGGTGAGTACTTTTTAACTGCTGTTTAGAAGGAAGGTGGTCTGTTAACAGACGTGCTCCGTGTGACAAAGACAACTGTAGTGAGAGAGGAGATTGCTTTAGTGGATTGGCCATACAGAGGGAACAGGACGAGCACTGACTCCTGCCAGGGCAGGGCTGGCTTGGAGGAGGAGATCTTCAGGGGGCAGGGTGTGGGGGGAGGCAGAGCAGCAGCAGAGGAGGACAGCCCTACAGCTGGAGGTAACCCCCAAGGGCCGAGTCCTGTCAGTCTGCTCTCGCTGGCTCAGCTGGCTAGCAACCCCTTCGGCAGCTGGGGTCTGCGAGGGGCTTCTCAACAGGGACAACCGTATTTCTCTTACTGGAATGGACACCAAGGCAGATCCTGCTAGTGAGGAGCATCCCAGCTTTCGGAAACATACTGAGTGGGCAGTGCTGAAGTCTTCGGTTATCTCAGTTTAGGTGTTTGTTTGCTATACTGTGCACGTTTGTATTTAAGAGCTGTATAGACCGGTAGATAAGTATCTCTTCCCTCCTGACTTGGAGCCAGTTGCAATGTATGAGAGACTTTCAAAAGCAGAAACTTTAATTATAGGATTTACACCTCTTTGTTTTGAAAGTTTTTGAAAGTTTCAGGTTTAAACTTATCACTACCTTTACATGGACCTGAGTTTGTTATGGTGTATACAACTATTAAATATTAGTGCCATCTATTAAATATTAATGTAATAGCCCATGCTGTAAGGTCAGGCCACATTATCACACTGGTACTTTTTAGCTCCATGAAAATTAAAATTAACAGTGTGAGCATTTTCATCTTGTAGGCAGGGGGTTGTTCTGGAATAATACTGAGCTTCTTTCAGGAAGATGGAATATTTAACATTATTATTGCCTCTAGGGGAATTCAGCATGTAGCAGGATCAGGTATTTCTATTATGATGACTTTTCTTCATTCAATTTAAAATCCAGTATTTCCCTTATAGTGCTATATGTGTTAAAGAGGAAAAACATGAAAAACCAGACTCTCAACATACCAGAATGTAGCTGGATTTAAAGACATCCCTCCCTTTCT
The DNA here is from genome assembly GCA_027560015.1 of Chloroceryle amazona. Classification (NCBI taxonomy): domain Eukaryota; kingdom Metazoa; phylum Chordata; class Aves; order Coraciiformes; family Cerylidae; genus Chloroceryle; species Chloroceryle amazona. The sequence goes on from JANHFX010003969.1 coordinate 154,881, forward strand.
TTTCCTTCCTTCCCTCCCTTCCCTCCACAGCAAACACTAGCAGTAGAAATACAAGTTGTAGAGTTTTAAAAAACAATCCTATGAAGTTGACAGATTTGTCAGTATTGTTTGTTTGGTTGGTTTTGTTTGTTTGTTTGTTTTGTGTGTTGTCCCCCTTACCCCAGGTCAGCTCCATTAAAATAAATGATGCAATTTCAAAATCTGTGACTTTAATTTAAAAAGTTAAACCCCCAAAAAGCATTTCTTCCATGGCAATAGGAAGAGCTGTAACTACATAGCAGTGCTGTAACTCCAACAGCTCTGATCCAAATACAATTTGTTATGTAAGCTTTCCTTCAATATGACACTAAATTTTACACTTTATTACAGGATGAACTGTCACCTTTCTGAAGAATACAACAGGATTCTGCTTCCTCAAAAGGAAAATACCACTGGAAGCAATAAAACTAACCAATTCCAAATCATAAGACAAACAGTGATTAGCCAGACCAAAAAGTAACTATGGTAAAATCTGAGTTCTAGAAGCTCCCACCTTTCTGGGAGTTTTCTGTCCCTCTTTCCCTATGATTTAAATGTTCTAAGAAGATGTTTGTTTGTTGAGTTTTTTTTCTGTAATTCTGTCGGGTAAACTTGATTTGCTGTGGAGTACTTGTCCTAAGTCTTTTAAAAAACCCAACTAAACAACAATAAAACAAACAAATAAAGCTCCAACAATTTCAAAACTAGAAATGTTTCAAACACTTTCTTTTCCCTTTTGTCTTGAAGTATTTGCCAGATTCAACCCACATCTGCAAATAGTTTCAGTCTTTTCCTCTCCCTCCCCTCTCTCTATATATAGGATATAGAAAAAATACCTACTTCTGCTCATTTCTCTTTATCCATCCAGGTTTTTACTTGATTCCATCTGTGTCCTGTTTGAGATCTCCATCCCATTTTTTTTCCTGAAATATGCAACTGCAGTTACTAGTGGCTTATGTTCCAAGATACAACAGCACATTTAGGTTAGTGTATTTTACATCATTTTAAAAAGATTAGGCACAATTCATTTCTCTACCTTCCCCCCACCAAAGAAAAAAAAAGTGATTACAATGGAGAACTGTAGAACAATACCATAAAATGTGGAATATGATGTCATTTTCACCTTTGATCAACACTGATTCTGCAATTGATTATTTAATACATATTTCTACACTAACTACATACATATTTCTGTAGTTAAAAAGCTCCCATTTACAGTGAACTGTTCTTTAGTTTTCTTAAAACAATTGTCTGCTATTCCAGCAGCTCTTTTGGGCTGAATGCCAATACCCAGAGAACCACTGTTGCTTTAAATAGCTGCAAATAGATTTTTAGGACTCATTTTGTAGTAATTTTTTTATATCATTCTTGTCTTCTGAGTGTTCTCAAGTTAAAAAGCATCCTCTGGAGCACAATTAACTTGTAATGAACATAAAGCAGGAAGCTTTTGCCAGTCAAGTCTTGATAGTAGTATAACATCTGAATTATGTTTTTCCTCTTTTGTATCATTTTTGTACTTCTGTCCAACTTCATGAAAGCACACTAGCTTCTAGATAAAATAGATTATCAGCAACAAAATCCCTGCGGGCCATATAAAGTCTGTTCACATTACCGAGTGCTTCCCTTAAAAGAGCCATTTTAATTTTATTTTCTGAACACCCACCTTGTTAAACTATCCTACAGAAAGCACACTATGATTGCCCTGAAATGTGCCAGTAGTTCCTATGTGCTCGTAACCTTATACTATCTTGAGCTACTACAACAGGAAATCCTGTAAAACCAGACACACTGACACGACTAAAGGTATATCGAAATATGGATTTTATTCTCCTAGGTTAAACATTTACTAAATTCTACAGCTAGAAAGGCTACCAAAAATAGCATGATTGAAATATTTTAAAGTTCTAAGATGAGTCATGTTCTGTTTACTGCCAGGTGTGGTACTGGGCTAAATTTTGTTCATGGAATGTCTCTTGTTACCTAATTGACAGAACTTCAGTTATTCTGGGCAAACTCACTAGTTTGCACGTTAGAAAGCATCATGATATGGTTGAATTAGTTCATTTACTTAATCACAAAACAAGGGTTTGATTATTTGATAGTTCTACTGAATACCTCATTCTGTGCTTTTTAGTTCTCTTTTTTTTTGAGTCAAGTAACAAAGAAAAAAACCCAAACTATGCAGCCCTGTCCCTTATTTCCAAAGCACTGAGTGACTGAAGAACAGTGGCCAAAAATGTAAGCAACAACAACCCATGGGAAGCCACATCTTCCTAGAGACTGCTGGAAGCAAGAGTCAGTCATGCTAGAGATGCAGTGATCAGTGCTCAGGCAGACAGATTTCATGTTCACCATCTTGCACTTGGTGGAACAGCAGAAAAGAAAAATGAGTTTTAGAAATTGGGGGTGGGGAGGGTGGGTGTAGAATGAAATCGGAAAGTGGTAGGGAGACTTAAAGTCAGCAATAAGTTTAAAGTGCCAACATCAAGCTACTAGTTAAATGTTAATGCTGTTAAAGAACAGGTTTCCCCTATCTTCTGAAAAGAAAGCTACGAACTGTCACCAAGAATAACTTATGCTGTCCTACTGTTGCTTCAAAATACTTTCTTCATTTAGTTTAGGTTTAAGTGAGATTCAGGGCCGGCTACCAGTGTCTTTCCAATTGCATGGATTTTTATTTATTTTTTTAATTTAATTTTATTTTATTTTTTAATAAGATAATGCCTTTTTTAAAACAACAACAGCAACAAAATACAGCAGCTGAAATGAGACTGCTGACAGATTTCTCAGCCAAAGCTGCAGAATATTCCCCTCAGACTTTCTTTTCTTTTGGCACAGTACCTGTGTTCGAAGAAACTGCACCTCTTCTGTAAGCAGCTGCTTCTCTTTGAAGAGCTGATTCTGTTTGTTGAGCAACTCCACTAACTGCTGGGCAGTGGCCTGGCAGTGCTTGTCAAGCTGCTGTAACCTGGAAAAAAATAGATAAAAGGGTTGCCGAGCATCTGAAGTTGGAGTTCACGGAAAAAGCTTTGATGTTTGCACTGGGGGGTACAGCTCCCAGATGACAGAACTCAGTCTGGTGATTGGGCTGAGACTGAAGTATTATTTCTAGCATGGGCATTCAATATATTCTTATCTATTCAGACTTTAAATGATCACTTTTAAAGGTTTGCACTTCTAATTTAGAAGCCTGGTCATGACAGGACAGCAGATTTGCTTTGCCATTAAGTGACATCAGTAAAGACTGCAGGACTACATCCTGATACCTGTAGCTAAGCAAGTTGCACACTCTTAACTGCTTCAACAGCAGTCTTCCCGAAACACACACATGCCCAGATTATACATCCAAATACCCAACCCCCTGACAAACTGGACCTGAAAGTGACAAAAATTTCTGTATTTTGTCAGCTGCTCTTTGCAATCTGGTCAATGACCGAAACTCGTGACAGAACATAACATTTATTCCAAGAAAAGTTAGTATTAATTAAGCACATCAGTGCAGATCCTTTAATAGTGTAACAGGGATTTCTGGGAAGGATGTTGAGCCCATCACTCCAAAGGTCCTCCTCATCAGGGGCTGCAATACAGAGAGAACAAACTGGTAGATATCACAAGGAGTACGCGGAGACCTTTCGCTTACACTGGAAGAAACAGTGCCCAAATTGGGACAACACTGCCATAGACAGGGCAATGACACCTTTACTTCTTCAATCACAAAAGCCAGTTATGGCTTGTTATGTCCTCAGTGACTATTACTCATACCATGAAAAATCTAAAATGTCTGCTTAGGACCTGTAGCAGGGGATGTAAATACAAAGAAGCTGGAATTTGTGATTTTCCATTAAATGCATTTCAGTATTTAATTAGAAAGGTATTTAATTAGAGGTCCTTGTCTTTAAAGATATCTTACCTTTAAATAAGAGTAATCCAGAGAAAAGCTCACACATCTAACCACTATGCATTAAGAGAGCATTAACTGACTGGTTTTGTCAAGGTTAGTGCTGGGTCTAAACTTGGCACTTGCTTTTGTAAACTGTTTTTTTGCACAACATATTGAAATAGAGTTTCAGCCAAACAAGGTTTTCAGGTTGTGACTGGCTGTGTTTTTAACAAATCAGTTACATGCTTACAGTAAGAGGTCATTTTCTGAATCTTGCTACTTTCAGCTCTGCATGGCAGTTTTAACTTGTACAGCTCTCTAAACTCAGCTAAGCAAATCACTCTGAATATCCACATTCTTAATCAGGATTATTCAAATAACTGCATTAGTAATCACCCCCAAATTTCTTGACAGAAAGTTAGGAAAAACTAGCTGAAGGAAAATTGACAAAATCAGCGTTGAAACCAATGTTTGGTGATCTGTATCTGCCATCCTTGAAATCAAACTGCAACAATCATGTAGCAAATACTGAACACCCATATTTCATAGTGTCCTATTACACTGCTATCATTTATTTCCTTGCAGATGGGATTTAGGAGCTGCAGGACCATCACCTGCAGATCAGGATAAAACTAACCGCAGCTCGCTGTGAACAGTGACAGCTTGGGGCATCTATCCCATGAAGCAAAGAAGCCCACCACTTCCATAGCACAGGATAATCTATGAAATACACATTTAGATGCTGTCTAATTTCATATTCCCTATGCCTTCCAAACTATACCATGTTAATAGAGGAGCTGCTTATGCTTCATTTCTTTACACTATAGGTCACTTCAGGGGCATTGCACTTCAGAGAAAAAAAAAAAGGCAAAACACACACACAAAACCCCACCCATGTACCCTTCTGTGTTTTGTTCTGAAAGATAGGGGCTTTTCGATGGTGGTGTTCGCTGGAGACAATGTTGTAGTTTTCAGAGTGGAGAGCTGAGTTCCGCTCACTACTTTGCCATCAATTTCCTTTAACTTGAGGAGGGCATGTGACCTTGCTGCACTTCTTCATTCTTCTGTCTTTGACTGACCCTCTTGCACAAAATTATTATTACTGACAGCTAAAAACATAGGTAGGTTCACAAACTTCTTGTCCTACATCTCTGCAGCAACATGATGAGCACTGCCCATTGTTGCAGTAGAGCCTGTCCCGGCTTCAAGAGCAAGTGCTGCTGCTGCAGCCCAGAGGAAAGGCTCTTCCTGAACGTGCCTCTCCTCTCGCAGGGAGGAGGCTCCAGCTGAAGAGCCACCACTTCAGTGCAAGGAACTTCCTCCAGTTCTGGCACCTAGAGAGAAGTCATTTCCAGCTCATGTGAATTTCACATCAAAACAACACTTTCTACTAGATACTCACAGGCAGCCCATTCCAGTTTGAGAACCATTACTGGATACAAGCCTTAGCATGCTCTACTGTAAAGCTCGGTATCATGCAAAGGGTGATTCAGATAAAGTACTGTACTTTAATTAATTGTGGCAATACTACTCAATTATGTTTTCCTGGTTTGTAACTTCATCACCCTTCCTATCACACGGCGACCGTTACGTTGAGCAGAGGGAGAAAGACACTGAGCTGAGTTTGACTAGAAGGCCACAACTTTATCAGATGTATCTATCTCCAGGGCTTGAGTACAGGGTTAGTAACACTTCTTTCTGCATTTCTGGGTCATAATGGATAAAGGAGGAGTAGTTCTAGTCAGTGCAGATCTTGATCTGCGAGTTCCCAAATTCTGCCTACCAGTCTGCTCTCCCAAAACTGCTGCCAAGCTGGCCCTTGATCTGCACACTGGGACTACCAGCCTGCTCTGGTGCATTTAGCTCCTGAGGACAGGCTCTGGGCCCCCTCACAGTATCTGCTATTATGTGTGACATGTGCAGCACAGCCACACATTCCCATATGCATTGTCTCTGGCCTGCCTGCTGATCTCGTAAATGATTCAAGATGAGAAATGAACAGCTCCACCCACATTCACTGTACTTCCCATATGTTACAACTGCACATCGATGCCTGCCATCATTTTTACAACTGGGTGACAGAACCTTCTGCACATTTTGCTAATACGAGTGAGTGAGGTTGCACAGTTGCCACATTGACTTTGGCAACAGCACCTACCAGGGAAACACGTACCATGTCCTGAGCATCTGAGTGACCACCGTATCATTGCTCTCCATTCCAGACGAGGTATTTTTCCCCCAAAGTGGCAAGATCTGGCCAGTTGGGGTTCCGGGCAGCTGCTCCTCCTTGGCCTGGGAGTGCTGAAGGACAGGATCTGACTCCATGCTTTTGTCATGTTACTTCAAGGCACAAGGTGAAGACATGTAGCTCTTGAACCACATTACGTTTGGACTACTTCCAGGACCACATGGTACTAAGGAGTAAGCTCCCATTTAGTAGGAACAATAATATTTAAAAATAATAATTTTCCATTAACCACTGTAAACCAAAATTCCTATTTCTATATGGAAGAAGGACAGAGTCAGATTCACAAGACAAGTGGTTCCACAGGAGAACAAAACGGAGGCATCACAAGCATCATGAAGTCTTCAAGGTAAACGTTTTGCTCTGATTCTCAGTACTTGGAGTTCACATGCATCTTTATGTTGAATGTCTCCAAGCTACTTTATGCAACTACAACCTGCAGAAGACTACATCTCTCACTCCGTACAGCAGTCAAATTTGGATCTGAGAATAGGCTATACCCTAGCCTGTCCAGAAATGAAATGGAAAGGGATAGATCGGCTTTGTAACATCTCGACAGCTATGTGTAGACAACTGCTGCAGGAACTAGGTGAAACATCAAACATAAAGCAGAGCTTTGGCACCACAGTGAATTCGATGCAGCAGAACAAACTTCCATTGCATCTGACCATGAAGCTGGACTAGCACCCACTCTGTTACATTTAGATTGTCCCTTTGTCTGCAGCCTTTGGACAACAACAAAAGGTTCCTTCTTTTCCATAAGGATGCCCTGCTGAACCAGGGGCACACACAAGACTCTCCCTGCAAGCACCCTGCCCTGGGGGACACACAGGTCCATTAATCCGCAGGGAAAAGCCAATACACCCTGTTAACCCTTCCCTGGGATTTGAAGTTGAATTGAAATAAATCAATATGCAAGGATCTGTGGGCAGTGTCCATTCCCTCAGCAGTGGGGATCAGTCCTTGACACAGCAGAGGCATTAAAAGGTTATTTACTCTTTCAGCACAGTCAGGTTACTGATGTAAAACGTTCTCACTCTACTCCACAGAGCTGAATTTGCTGAAATGGTGTGATTGGATTGCAGCAACCTGCAGCAGCTAAATCACCAAATCCAATAACCATGCTGCATTTACTGGCACACATCTTAATTAGGTTTTAATACAAGTAATCTGATAACTACTTCTGGCCAGCCAAAGCGGAGCTGTCAGAGCTGAAAGGGCTGTTATTGAGCGGCTCGTCCGGCGTGCTGCTGCAGCCGCCTCCCCACTGACCCCGCTGAAGTCCCCCATCTGCCGGTTGCCATAGTAACAGGGAGCAGCCCATCACACCCAGCAGTGCCAGCAGCCACCAGGTCGGGTGCTGCTGCCGCTGAGCACCCTGCGGTAAAGCCTGGGCCACCGGCCACCCACGGGGGCCACCAGCACTGGGGCTGCAGCTCTGTGGGCAAGGGGGTGCTGGGCACAGCTCCTGCTGGCCCCCAAAACTACCAAAACCCCAAATCATGAGAATATGTTACTGTGCAGCTACCTGCCTTTGAAATATTCTTCCCTTGTCAGGCTCAAAGTGGCCCACTACGCATTTCTAAGGCTGCTCTCTCATTGCTCGTTTGCTTGTCACTGGACACAGCCATCAGAGGCTGCTTGGTCTGGGTACAAGGGGAAAATTGAGGGTGATATTGCAGACCCTGCCGTGTTGTGGAGGTGGAACCAAAGAGGGGACTCTGCCCTAACATGAAGGCTGTACCAGATCTGGTAATCGGCCATTTGTGAATCTCAAATATTTTTAATACACTGTGAATTTTAAAAGCAAATGCAAGTTTAAGAACAAGCTTGTTAAAGGAGAGTGCAAGCCAAACAGAAAAGAAAGCCAAATCCAGCAAACCTTCCATCAGCAAACTTCTCCCTGCTTTTACCACTTTTTTTTCCAGGACACCCTACAAATTTTGTATTGTGATAGGAGTGTTTCAGTTGTGGTACTGAACACAGAGTTGTACTACCAGCCATGAAAGGATATAAATTTGTACACTCAGTCAAATATTCAAATAGTTAGGAAATGCCAGAGCAAAGGTTTTCTGTGCAACTTCTTCCCACCCTGGCTCTCACCTCCACTACTGTTTCCCTGGCCAGCCTGGCTGGTCTTTTCCTGAGGCAATTACCCACCACAGTCCTTCAGTCTAAACGACAATTTTTTGCAAGCCCAATGAAATCACAAAGAGCTTCAGCAGTGTCTTCTAATAAGAAGCATCACACACCCTTAAATACAAATGCTGGTGACCACAGGTAGTTCCTGACAAGAACAGACGCATCCGAAAGTCATCTCCTGCTATGTACAAATCAAAGATCAGGCTTGCTTTGCCTATATGAGGATCTTGGAAAACTAGACTTGCTGCCATGTAAAGAATAAATTACGTACAGTTAGTGTTCACAGTGGGCTTGTTTCTACAGCCACAACTGCTCCAGCCACTGTCACTCCCCACCCCTCTTGCACGGATGGCAGCACAGCTCCCCTCTGGCTTTCCACATCCACTCTGCTACTTTTCTGTCTTCCCTTTTCATAGCAGAAGTGATGTCTTTTCCATTAAGGCATAAAACATTATATTCACCACCTCCTTGTATCTTGAATCAGCTCTACAGACAATGAGTACATTTCAACCAGTAGTAAAATTAGTTCCTCTATGAGCAACCTGCATCTTCAATGAGGTTTGCAGCTTTCATGAATTCACACAGTATATTTTGAGATGAGTCTGTATATTTAGAAATGTAGACAAATAGCAAATTATCCCCCCGACTTTCACTAGTGTCCCGGATTGCTATTTACTGGGACCTTGAGACAACCTCGAGTAATGAGCATAGCTGAGAAGTCCCTATATGCTTCCAAAATGTAAATGGGAACATCAGCATGATCCATACTTTAACTGAGCTCCAATCTCCCATCTAGTTTCAGTAGCAAAATGCTATTATCCTCCTTTCTCATGTTAGTGAAAGAAACATGCTATAGAAGACAAGGAAACCAAAAAACCCATCCCGTAATAGTGAGTAGGAACTACAGACAGCGAATGAATGAGCCTCCTTGCATCTGTCGTGCAGGAAGCCCTGACTTATAGGACATAGGAAGACAGTTAAGGGCACATGAAAACAAATTTCGGTGCCATTTCCCACCCCCCCCTTCAAAATTCTGTTGCCACATAAAAGACCCAGACTATCGTGTTAAGGCAGAGATGGAGTGCAATCTATACCACTTCTAGCTTAGTAAGGTAAGCACTTGCCTGCACTACAGGCAGAACAAACTCATCAGACTTATGTTAACAGATGGCAACTAGAGGTTAATATCCCTTGCACAGTTTGGAGTAGGACCCCTAAGAAGAAAATGCCCACATTTCACCATGAAATCCCCAACCCAGGTGGTGCTCTATCACTTAATTTATTTATTTTTTTTAACGTGTATAGGTAACCTCTATCTTTTACTAAAGGCGCTCTTAATTTTTCCACATACTTTTAAAAGGAGTGCCTATATTACATCTTCTCCAAGAAGATAATAATCTTTACATGCCATGGTAATAATTACCAATAGAGTTTAATTAAAAGTTTACTTAGGAACAGTGCTTCAGATGTCATCACTGACTACTAGAATATATCTTCACTTCCACAGCTGGCTCAACACGTTAAACAAATAGATCATGGAGGAAATCTGAGCCTGGATCTATTCCTGGGCTCCTAATAGCTTGTGTCTAACGTGCTGAAGAGAGAACATTACCAGGCTGCTCTTCAGCAGGGGGGTGTAGCAGCTGGGCTTAGCTGGTATGATAGCCACTCTTAGCCCTCCTGGGTTTGGACAGGAAGGAAACAATGAAAGAGAATGGACGACAGGCCGGAAAAGATATGGGTGACAGCTTCACTAATTTCTATTTGTGTCTGAATCCCTAGGCTGAAGAGAGGTTTTTCCTCCTTTAAAGGAATTCAAAATGACACAATACATGCTAAGGATATGGATCACATTGGATCAGGCTGTTCTAGAGAAAAAATAGTTCCGGTTGCTACTTTCTGCCTATTGCTGAAAAAATGTTTAATAAAACAATTCTCCAAATCCTTCAGGCTGACTTAATTTAGAGTGCTGTAAAATATCTTAGGAAAAAAACCCCAAAACAAAACAGAACCAAAACCAAAGAGCAGGACTTGCAGTAGATATATAATTATTATAATCCTTTAGCATCATAGCCAGACTATTTT
>JANHFX010003970.1:0-44116 GCA_027560015.1 Chloroceryle amazona
TGCCTCTTGTTCTGTCACTGGTGACCTGTGAGAAGAGACCAGCACCAGCCTCTCTACAGTGTCCTTTCAGGGAGCTGTAGGGAGGGAAGAGGTCTCCCCTCAGCCTCCTCTTCCTCAAACTAAACAGTCCCAGCTCCTTCAATCGCTCCTCATCAGATTTCTTCTCCAGGCCCTTCCCCAGCTTCGTTGCCTCCTCTGCACCCGCTCCAGCACCTCCAATTCTCTCTTGGATCGAGGTGCCCATAACTGGCCACAATACTCAAGGTGTGAATTACTGATGAGGTGCAGCAAGTGCGATGTTTGTGTCGTGATCTTTCCTTACTGTTGTGTTTTGGGATGCAGTGAGGCAGACAATTAAAAGGACAATGGCAAAGACACGTAACGGGGACTATCCAGAAGGGTGAGGTTATCCCAGAGGTTGGTTAAACTCCTTGTAGATCCACAACCTCACCTGCAGCACCTGAAGTATCCTTGTTGATGTGGACGCAGACCGCTGTGGGGTAGGAGGTTGGCAAGAAGAGAGTGAACTCTGCAGGCATGGTGCAGCACTTGTGCATTCTTAATTTGCTCTAAATTCCTTAATATATAGGATAAATCAATAAAGATTAGTCTGTAAATTCCTTAATAAATAAGATAAATGTATAATAGGCTCTAAATTCCTTAGGTAAGGGTATAAATAAATGAATTAATAATAGGCTCTATATTCCTTAAGGAAAGGAGATAAATAAATTAACAAATAGGCTCCAGATTCCTTAAGGAAGAATGTAGATAATTAAATGATAGGCTAAATAATTAAAATAAATATGGAAATAGGCTCCAGATTCCTTAATAAAAGCAATTGACCTGTGGTGAGTTTGAGGATCTAATAATTAAATAGGTATTCTTGAGCTGCTGGATGTTTAATAGTTCTGGCTTTGTTTTATCAAAATCAGAATTGTTCAGGCTTACAGTTTTTCATCACTTCAAAGATGACCAAGAATCTGAGCGGCCAGTAGTATCCCAGGAAAAATCCATCTGGAAAAGGCTTCTGGTGGCCATTAGCTAAATATTTGGGGAAGAAAAGTGAGGAGAAGGTAATCAATCAATATATACTTACATATAGAAGATAATCCTGTTTCTCTTGATGTGTCCTCCGATATTCCAGAAGTCCAATTTTTTCAAGACAGATTTTTTGGTTTTCTTTTTATGTTTAAAAATTCTTAATTCAGCATTTTCTGCCCAGTTAGTGTTTTATCACCTCTTTTCTAGGTGTTGATATAAAGAATAAGTTCTGGCTGCATTACAAAAGCTGGGTTTTATGTTTTCTTGTTTTTTTTAAAGTGATGTCAAGTGTATATATGAGTCCTATCCTAGAAAAAAAAATAATAAAATCTTCTTGTGTGAAGAAAATCCCTGTAAGACTGAGGGGGCTTTGAAAGTGCTATGAAGATTTCTATGATTCTATGATGTGTCTGGGCTGGAAGGGACCTCCAGAGCTCATCCAGTCCAACCCCCTTGCTGAGAGCAGGGACAGCCTCAACTAGAGCAGGGTGCTCACCTTGAATGTCTCCAGGGATGGGGCCTCAACCACCTCCCTGGGCAGCCTGTTCCAGAGCTCCAGCACCCTGATGGTAAAGAACTTCTTCCTTACATCCAATCTAAATCCACTCCTTTCTAATTTAAACCCACTGCCCCTCGTCAAAGGCATGCAAAAGGCATCTCTATTGTATTTTACCTGTTTCAGCGTGAGGGCTTTAGCTTTTTCTTTGGAGGTGCCCATTTCCCACACACACACCGCTGTACTTGTTCCTCCAGTGATAACCAGTTTGGGGTTGGGACAAATGGCACAGAGTATCTGACCCCATTCTGACAAACATTCATAAACAATTACTGCCTAAAAATAAAGAAAACAAAGGAGAATTACTTGCAGCATTAGTGTTTGGTAGAATGAAACCAAAACCCCGAGTGCCACGCTGCACAGCGAACCACTAACAAAGCTGTCACTGCTACCCCCGTGCAGTTTTGCCTCCCAGAGAAGCAGTTCCAGCCTCTGCCATAAGATGTCTCGTGAGAGAACACGAGAGAGGAGCTTTAGCTGCACGGATTTAATTCACTCATGTTTTGCAGATATAAATGGTAAGGAGTTAGCATCAATTTGCCAGCATTCCGATGAAGACCCCCAGGTAGGGAGCAATAAAACACATGCAGTACAAGATTATTTCATCCACATGTGATAAAAATTTCCGCTGTTAAGATTTTAATTTCTTTTTGTTTCCCCCACTACTGAGTACTAATTGCCTTTGGCACCTTCAGCACTGAAACAAATTTCAGATTACAAACCTTGTCCGACTCGTAAGTACCCAGCCTGCAGCTGAGGTCTGCATAGCCCCAAGCAAAAGTTTTGTTCCATGTAGGTGGGATGAGAACCTTATTCTGTTCTACTGCCAGAATGCCTTTATCAGTACACACGATCTGTCCCACGGGCTCCTTGAGCTCTAAAACAACAACAGAAAGAAGACAGGGTTATGTTTTATTTCTGGCACAGACAAATACCATCTGATCCCATTCAATGCCCTGCAAGAGCAGGATCTCCGTACTGGTTGAGCTGCAACTTTTGCTACGTTGCTAACAAATGCAGGGCCAAGAACCATCAGCACTGGTGAGAACACCCCGAGGGTCACAGCAGCTCTGATCCCACCTGCAATGCTGCACAAGGGTTTCTCCTGATGGGATGTCTGTGGTCATTAAAAATGATTGTACCGCTTTCAGCGTGAGTTACACTGAGGTTTTGGTACCAATTCCAACAGCTTGGCTAAGAGTTCCCCTCGGGCTCTTTCTGATTACAGCCTGTGCTGTCCTACCTGGTCTTCTCCAAGCTTTGCAAACATAGATTAGTGCTTTCTAATATCCTGTCCCAGGGTGCAACCCTGCTATGTTCCTTCTCTCCCTACACCGGGCAGGCACAGATTCATTTCACCAACTAGGAAAAAACATCATTCATTGACTTGCCTCACAGGTGACTAACGTTTGGGTTGGTCCAATGTCAGATATAAAGTCAAAAGGCACCTTTTTTCATCTCGATGAAAATATCAGCACTACCCTTTCCTGCCAACATTTCTCAGTAGCTCTTGGCACTGTGATAAAGAATCCTCCTGGTATGAAAAGCACAAAAATTGAGGCTAGCAGAGACCCGGGAGCAAGGCACCCTGAATGCTGTTTGTTAAAGGGACACTTTCAAGAGCTGCTCAGTTTTGTCCCCCTGTTTTAACAAAGCTGTATTAAATTGACACAGCGTTGGTGCTTCCCACTTTAAGGTAGTGAAGAATATACCTTACAGCATCAGAATGTTTTAAATTTGCCTTTCTTACAAAAGTGGGGGTATTGAGAACATTAAACTAAGCAAAACATGGCAAAGTACGATCTTGCTGAAGCTCTGAATGCTCTGGCAAAGGAGGAGGAATAATGACCATGGGTTTACAGTTTACCTTTCACTGGGGCAAGAGATGGTCTCAGGTTGTCCAAATGATGGAAAAACATCTTGTCACTTGTGGAACCAGGAGGCGCAGAGGCTCCCACCACCTCTCCATTCAGTCGGCTTCTAACACGCTTCGGTGGGTGTGGTTTTTTAAAGAGCTGAAATTTATCAAGGAATTAATTCTCATCAAAATGTACAGGTTTACGAGAGCACAAGCTTGAGGAGATCATCAGTACATCCCATTACCAAATTCTGCAGCTCAGCAAATGTTACTAAACTGCTCTCAGTAGTCACTAACAACTTGTGGCAACCTTTTCAACGAGACTTCAGCGCATAATATGGAATTCAGCGAGGATGTAACGAGCCAAGTACTTCCAAATCTACCTCCAGTTGCAAAAGCAGTTGAAGAGAAGTGAGCAAAAACATCCAAAAGCTGACTGATAACATGGTATCAAATTCTAACCCGGCACAAACGGAAAGCTAATTTTTTGGCTTAGAAACAATCTCTGTCCTACAAACAGCAGCTCATGCACTTGGAGGTGGCCAGGCTACTGAAGAACAGTGACAACACGGGTGGGCATGTAACTGGACCACATATGACAATCACTCCCAAGAAAGGCATCTTATCACCTGCCTAGCGTGTTGTTACGAGTGGGTTTACTGTTTCAGTGGCCATTCCTTGTATCTCAGAGAGTGTTAAACAAGCTGATCGCCACTTCTCATACGCCGTGATCATCAGTGACGGGCGCTAAGGTTCATCACGCAATAAGTTCATAGTAAACACCCTGGATGGTGAATGCTATGGATTGCAATATGTAAATGACAAATACAAAACATCACTTCACGTTTATAAGATTTCAATTACTCTTTGGCAGAGTGGAAAGGAGAAGTGAAATTCCAAGGCTGAAAGTTCTTTTCCTTACAGCCCCTTGAGACGTGTTACCTCTTTGCCTATCCAAAGCAGAGGGAACACGCATAACCCTGAGCTACGAGCACGCACACGTGTTTCTGCACTCACACCTATACCCTGGGCACAAAGGGTACACAAGAGGCTCCCTGCACTACAGCATGCCTCCTGGCTGGCTGGACTGGGAGAAGAGGGGGAGAGAAGGCACATCATATGCATGCAGTGTTCACATGAACAACTGATCTCGAAAAACACCAAGTCCTGCAAGTCAAAAAAACCAACCCTCTCTCCTTTAAGCAAATATTTCTCTTGCTTATTCACTCTGCTCTGCTCCCCCAGGCTGTGGCATCTCAAGACCTCAAGAGTCTGAGAGAGTCCTCCTCAAAGTGCACCACCAGCTCTGGAAAGTTTTGCAGCACAACTGTTTAAAATGGGAGACAGAACTACGAGGAGATGGGATAAAGAAGCTGTAGTCCTCACGTTACGTCTCCATACAGCAAGGGGAAAAGAAGTGAACAGCAACCACATCACCGAGACAGCCTGCTCTAGATTCCCCGTGGAACGTCACAGAGGGCTCCAGCAAAACATAAAAGCTACATAAAATTGTGCTCTAGGAGCACTCGCCACCAAAAATGACTTAAGGAAGGAGTTTGCTGAGTCTCTTGCAGTCTGCCTGTATCTTCTAGCAAACTGCCATGCAGTTTCTGGCAGATCTCATCATAGCTTTGTACCTAACAGGCCTTCAAAGATTCAGGGAGACGCTCGGACTCCGCTGCAAGGCTTTTCCATTGCTGGGCTCACAGCACCAGCCTTTGTTCAGCTGTCATTAGCTGGGCCATGTCTGATTTTCATCACAACCCAGCTGAGAGAACCCCCTGCACTACATACCTAGACTATTGTGAGAGCAAGGAAAGAAAAGGAGAACAGCAGCCCCAGGGGACAGATGAGCGGTTCTTAGCCTGCCTTCCAAGCCATGAGTGCCAGAGATTGTTAGTGGGTGTCCCCAGGAAATACCCTGGGGCTGTCCTGAAGCATCCTGGGCAGTTCCCAGTGCCTGGGTTGGGTGCCCAGTGAATTGCTGAACGTATCTGTGATTTCC
The DNA here is from genome assembly GCA_027560015.1 of Chloroceryle amazona. Taxonomy (NCBI): domain Eukaryota; kingdom Metazoa; phylum Chordata; class Aves; order Coraciiformes; family Cerylidae; genus Chloroceryle; species Chloroceryle amazona. Next base: position 5,461 of record JANHFX010003970.1, read on the forward strand.
ACCAGATCTAGGATTGGGAAAACTCACCAATGACATTTCAAAGTTTCACTCAGCAGCAAAAAAAGTCCTAAAGAAATGCCTAATGAAAAGAAAGAAATGCTCAACCCCTAAAAAACCACCCTTAAAAACCTTGCACAGTCAAATTTACATTTAATAATTTAATTTTTTTAAGAGTACACAAACTTTGAAGCTGCACTAAAAATGTGTCCATACAGCTCCAAAGTTGTTCTGTGTTCCATTTATGATGGAAATGTAAATGATTCCACATCACTGGAAGAATATTTATAGAGAAACACTCCCAGGAGGTTTCACTCCTAAAACACTTTCCTGTTCTACGTGAATGCACCTCAATTTGAGTACCACGTGGCAAATAAGGATCCCACAAAGGCTATACCTGCTTTGGTATCTGTCCAAAGTTATTAATGAATCCTATGGTAGCAGTCTCTTTTAACGGATCGTTGATGTTATAGATGTCCACTTGCCCCTCATAGAAGAGATGGTGAAAGACATTGACAGCTTCTACTGCAGCAGGACCTTGCTGTTTATAGCCAAAGATCAGATCAATCCACTCGTGCAGATGTGCACTCACAAAGTCACATTCCAGAGCCTGAAATTCAAAGGGCATCCATTAAAACCAGTCCTTACTGGTCATGGGTTGAGTCTTCCTTATGGGTCATCAGCTGAGTCTACTACAGCTGCCAGAAAGGAAAATGCAGAATGCGTTTTGACATCTTAGAGTCAAAGCTTTTTGTTGAAGCATGTCTTGCCTCCCCTGCCAAAACAGAAGGCGAGGGACCTTTGCAACAATGAACCACCAGCCCAGAGCCCAGGGGCTGGCCAGAAGCTGGGACTGCAGGAGGCCAGCTTAGATGAATGTGCAGTGGAAAGCCCCAGCTGGTATTTTTCTGTTGTCACTGTTAAAGTGCAAATTACCTCCCGGTGAACTCTGATAAATTCACGAGGATCTCCTTTTGCCCACGGGGGGAGTATAACATCACCAAGTTTAGTTCCGTTTTGTTTGCAACCTATGGAAAAAAGGAGAGAAAGAAAAATCTGGAGAGAAGCACTGAAACTGTAATTGCAACAGTGAACAATGATACTAAAAAATATTAAAGAAAATATAATGCTTTTCTTTTACAAAGCAAGCCATTTCAGGCTTTTCTTTAAAACACCGTGTTGTTTTTAAGTGTCAGGCAGTAAAACCTGACAAATGGTTCTGGTGGCTGGCAGGAGGAGGAATTCAAATATTCCTTGCTGAGACTTTTGAGGATGATGACAGTGTTTCAGCGCAGGCTCTTCAAAACAAACACCACCCTTCTAGCTAGAGGCGTTGATTAGTTTACGCCTCTTCAGTCCTCACAACTTCACAGCAGACAGTCTGAACTCAAAACCTTTATGTTTCCCCATCAGGTCCTCTTGGAAGATGATTACTTTGTCTTTATTTTACTGTTTAAGTGAATTTCTGCTTTTTTCTCTCTCTCACAGCAAAGACCTGTGCCAGTGCAGGAAAGTTAACGAAAACAAGAGCCAGTAAAGTAGCCTTTTGCAATCACTGCAGAAAGCAGAATCTCGTTCAGCTCACACCTAAGCAGCCAATCCTGCTCCCAGGGCAGCTGTCCGTCGTGCACCCAGAGGAATCGGTACAGCAAGGTTCATTCTCTTACCTCTGTTCAACTTCCTCGTTCTTATTCCATGAGGAAAACTGGAGTAAATGTACTAGCCCTGGTTTAGGAGTGAGCCCTGTATTGGGCATCTGTTTAATATGGAGCATTTACTAAATATATATATAGCAATGGCATGTCAAATGAGTGTATTCTGAAGAAAATAAATCCCAGGACGAGACAGGAACGGCAAGTTGTGCTGAGAAGCCCTCGTGGAGCAGCAGTTCATTTTTCCACAGCACAAACACTCTGTCTCAAGGAATGGAATTATTCTTTTACCCGTGAGAAGGGCTACACGTCACCGGAGCACAGGTTAAATATTCATTTCATAACAGTGAAGAGCTAACTGGTACCCCCACCAACTCCACCTTCAAGGGCACTGGTAATTCCCCTCGGCGTGGTCTGGCCACCGTTGTCCACCCGGGTTCTGGATCACTCCCTTCCCACTCTGAGCATTAAATGGAGGCCTGCTGTGATTATTAAAAATGTATTTGTTAAGATTTCCCCTTTCTATTCTTGGTTTGTTTCTTGTTGCCAAGAGACAATTCCACACTCCCAGGCTCAGAGGAGCACCAAGAAGTTTACAGGGGTACGCAAGTACTAAGCACATGGCTCCAAAGGAAACGTGGCTTTGAAGCTTCCTCTCTTTTTAGCTGAGGGGAAGGGGAGCAGGAGTGCTACGAATTCACACAGTCAAAAAGTATCACACAGTGTTTAATAGTTTCTAAAAGTGAAAACTCAGATTTTGCAAAGCTTAAAAAAAATATGAAGAAAAAAAAGATGGTGAACACCACGTTGGAGTAGCAAGTTATTTGGAGTAAAATGCAAGCCAGAGAAACTCCGTGTAAAACATGATTAGTGGGCATTCTGAACTGGGAAAACACCCCAAAAATCAACTAAACCACATCGCTCCAAAGAAAGCTCCTTTTTGGGTATTTCAGTGTCTTGCTCAGCAGTCCTCAGAACAAACGTTGCATTCCCTGCTGAAAATGGACACTCACTGCTTGAGAAAATACCTCGGGTCTGATAAATCTGAAAACATCTCTCTGAGTTATCAGAGAGGGAATAAGAATTCCTGCTACTGTCTTCCTGAGGAAATGATGAGTTTTGGGTCATTCCAGACCTCCACGTGCAATACTGAATAAAATGTAGTACCAGGAAATACCAGAAGTCGTCCCGCTTACGGTTTCGTGTCAGAACATTCAAGTCATCTATCATCAGCTCACGCAGATCTTTTTCTGCTTGTATCACGAGACACTTTCCTCACGTTGGTCTGCCTGGCGCTGCTCCCACACCCACAGCGATGCCAGCAGGCTCTTTCTGCCTACCTAGGTCAAAGTTGTTGGAATTGAGCAGGAACTCGGGGAGGTAGAAGAACTCTGGGATGAGCTCCTTCACATCTGCCATGTTGTGCTTCGAGGCTGAATACCAAGCCTCCCGTACGCTGTGAAACATTCGGTCGGCCAGGTCAAAGTGCCCGCCCTGCGGGACGGAGCGAGAAGGGCGTCAGCATCAGAGCATCTCTCGGCGCGGCAGATTTTGCCAAGGTGGCAAATCAGAACATCATCTGCTTACTAAGGATACTACAGAACGTACCACCTCTCTTCCTCTAACGCAAGAGGGTTAAATGGCTGCGCTACCTTTTGCTATGCAGTGACAGTAAACATCAAGCACTGAGACAGAAACACAGCATTTCAGGAAGAGAGTCATCTGGCCCTGTGTCAAAGTCTACTCCTCTCCAGAGAAACACAGATCTTCTTGCCTGATGGCTTCTGTCTAGGAAAATATTTGATGTGTAATGTTACAAACCCTCTTACCCACCAAAGTGACGAGCCATTCCATGCTCTGCAAACGTCAGTTTATCTGAACACTCAGTACTAAAACGGCTCTTTGGATAGACATACTGGATTAAACTAACAATCTTTCAACCCCTCCAGCACAGAACTAAACAACTGGCATACGATTCTTTCAACCAAGCATGATGAGCAAAGTATTTTTCACAATAAAACTTGCTTTGGCTTTCACCTGCTGAAATTTTGTTCTGCATACGTTTAGAAAATGTTCAAATTAAAAGAAAAAAAAAAAAGTGAATTGAATTTCTTTTACAAAGAAGCATCAAAAACCTCCCAGGCGATAACGACTGTGCTATAAATATTTCTTCTACCATATCTGATGAAGAAGAATCTGATTGATTGCATTTTTCACTGAGGTTTCAAGTGTACAGCAGGAAAGAAACACCAAGTGAGGCGATGTAATTTTTACCTGTAACCGTAAGAAAATCTGGGTAAAAGGCTCCATCCGGACAAGATAAGAAGCCACTATCATGGCTGATGAATAGTGGGTCCCATAGTGATATGCTGGGGTTTCCCCTACAGAGGATTAAAAAGCATAAACCAGTAATTAAAGCAGTCAGGGGGCAGAATCTGTACTAATTAAAGAAAATTAATAATTAGAGCTGCATTTTAATTACTCTGCAACCTTTAAGGCACATTTAAAATTGGAATTTGTAATTTTCATTCTCAAGAACCTGAAAACTTTGTTTTGTCAGGGCCATCACTTGGGTTTGGGCTGTAGCCCAGTAGCCCTTGGGAGCTTCTGCAATACGGAATGTCCAGGCAATTTTTTTCAACACACTGAAATGTTGCAGTGCAGCTACGGCAATTTCTGCTGAAGAAACTTGGGTTTTTTTCTTTTTAGTCTTATTAGCTACTGTGGAACTAAAGGCTTGGGCAGAGATACATCTCAGAATTATCAGCTACAGATGTTAGACAGCTTTTACTTTCTTCATTTTCTGGCAAAAAGTCTATGTAGAACCACTTAGAACACACCGCTTCATTGTGAGAAACGCAGGTCTCTGCAGGTTGCTGTTGGATGCAGAACAGCAGCTCAGCCTTTAACAGGCTTGTGCCTTCAATAAATTACACAAGATAAAATGTTTCACATAATAGCTGCCTTGCCAATCACACCAGTGATTATCAATGTATAAGGATGCTCTAAAATCAAAAGCGCTTAACTTAATTGCATCACATTCTGAGCTGTGTTGGGTTTTTTAGCTAAGAAAATGCTGTTTCCTCAGCTAAAACCACACAAGAAATGAAAAAGCTATAGTAGTGCTAATGCAGAAGTATTCCCATTCCTCTGTACAGCTTATTGTCTTGCAGCAGCTCTCAGCCTGTGTTAGCTGGTTGTACGCTTCACGTGCCTGCCCATTCTAGGCACACCCAGACCTCTCTGACCCATAATTCCCAAATCCACGACTCCCATTGAGAGACAGGCACAGATCCCCCTGCTCTCCCTGCAGGATGTATCCTTACGTACCATTGGGATCTTCCCAGTCTTTGTATCGCTTCTTGTACTGGGCTAACCTGTCTTCTGTTTGAGCTCCCATCGGCTTCGCCAGATTCCTGAACGTCTTGGGATTCGTAAGATCCAGTTCCTTGAAAAACAAACCCCAAAACCAAACAAAACCGGGCACTAATTTTGTATTTTAAAATAAAAAAACCCCAACCCCCAAACTGAACAAACGCTTTCAACACTGCTCATTAGTATGTCTAACACCACAGAGCTCCTAAGGCAGTCATGTTTTTTTAACACACACATAGCAGGTACAATGTTGGATATGCTTAAAATAGCCCTTCAGTCTCATCTAAGAGAGCTTTTGTTTGTTATCTTTTTATTTTAAGACACATCTGGGCTCTGGATCACTTTCACCCCGCTCCACTCATCCCATTCCCCACTTTCCTCTAATTCTGTTCTTGAATACTCGTCAGGCACCCTAAAAATGCTTTATGTTATGGTCTGGCTGGCAGCAGCAGCTGCCCACATAAACATTAACGGGTTGTTTCAGCTTTCTGAAAGGCAAACTCCTCCCTGTGGGGCCAGATTTGCTGGCAGCCCCTACCACAGTCTCACGGACAAGCACGCTTTCTCTGGGGGCAAAACGTCCCTCGGGATACTCAGCAGAAGCTAAAGCAAAGACTTAGAGAGCGTGCTGCAAGGTACAGAGGCACCTGTCTCAGGACAGGCTACGTGTCCTTGCTGTCACCTGGGCACAGCCCAGGAACATCTGTAAAACCAGCACAGCCAAGGACCTGCCCGCACAGGACAGCCAAGGATCAGCTGAGTGGAAGGAATATTACTAAACAGACTGAAGCAAACAACTGGCCATCAAGACAAGCCTCAGTTTTACCAGGACGCTACGAGCCAGCTGCAGTATCTGCAAAACCTGCCACAGAAAAGATTACTGCCCAAAGCTTTGATTTACCTCCGAATCGTAGTCTGCGAGGATCCAGGGGAAGACAGGGTACTGCATAAGATCGTTATAGGATCTGCCCGCCAGAGTATTTAAGTGCATCAGGTACTGGAAGTTACTGATTTCTCCTCTCTTAAGGAAGACAGATAACAACACTGTAACACGTTCACTTGACAACAACGTGAAGTCTGTGCTGTCAGCCTGTCGAAGTGCTCGGCTCTCCTCAAACACGCAAACCTCACTTCAGCACTGCACTGCCCACTCTGCTTTCACTGCAGCCCCTCCCCTTGCATTTCCAACAGCAGAACCGTTTTCTGTTTGAGGATAGGCATGAAATACTACAAACTAAACGGGGAGATACGCTTTTGAGAGTAGCATTTTCCAGCCATTCAAGTAAGAGGATAAATCGTATGTGCACTGGTTAGTTACGTATTGCTGCAAAATGTGGAATTTAATACAAAAAAACCCCTCCAAATTCTCATACTTACTTCCCATCTTTGAGTAACGGATTTTTCTCCCACTAAAGTGCTAAGCAAGCCAGACCTAATGGGAAGAAGGAAGGGCATTTTCTGACTTAGCATTTTCATTTACATTTTCACAAGACAATAGAAAATTGTAAGATTACAACTTATAAATTCCAACAATTAGAAAACACAGGGCTTTGTTCCTTTTCTTGCTTTAGCAGTGCCTTTTTGTCTTTTCTCTCTGAACACATGCTGTTAAAATCATGCACGTTAATAATACAGTTCAGTGCAAGCACAGATCTATCTAGCAGGCTGCTGGTGAGGAAAGGATCTTGAATGACTCGGAGAAATCTAATGGCTTGGGCACTCCAGTTCCTCTCAGAACACATCTGTGTGCTGAGGATGTCAACCCTGCTAGCACAGAGGAATTACCAAGAAGCTAATACCAATGTGGCTAATGATGTTAGCACATGTAAAAGAACTGGAGCACAATATCACTAGTTAGTTATTTTGGTAATGCCCAGTTTCAAATGTAGGTTGCAGTACTTGCCAGTGAATTCTGCAAGCATTATTTACTCAAAACCAATGAGCTTGTGAGGAACAGAATCACCTACCCTTGCTCTACGCTGGTGTTCGGCCTCTGTCCAGACACTGACTCTGAACTGTCAGTTAGAGATGGCACCACAGCCAGAAACCTGCAGCAGCAGTTAAAAGGAAATGGATATTAGAGGCTTTGTCCTGGGTACATCTTCTCCTTAGAAAGAGGATGCATTTAGTGCGGCTCCAGGCCGTGTGCTGAGCAGCTATGGAACATCTTCAAGGGGACTGGAATGACCCCTCTTCCCGCTGAATGCATACCACCAGCCTGGCTGGGGGCATCAGCACTTCCCAGTGGTTCTTTGGAGCAGCACCCAGTTGCTGTCAGGTTACCCTCTGCATAATACCCATCACTCTCACAATCTGCTTCTGGTTGTTAGGTGACTGGAGGTTCAAATACGGCTCAACATAGATAAAGGCAAATATTCAGATTAAATGTTCCAGCTTGGTTTACAATACCTTTGATAAACTTTGTTTCTAACCCCTTTTTGGAAAGCCAGAAGATAGTTCCGTCCGTCTCCTGAGAAAACTTCAACTGCAATTGGCTGAAAACAGAGGACAAACCCACGTCACCACTACTGCATTTGCTTGTCACCTGCAGGTGAGGCACAGAGCGGTTTAGTCACACTGTACTACACCTGACACCAAATTACTGTCCTGTAGACTTTGCTTAGCGTGGCCAGAGGATTTACTTTTGGGACACTAATATTCACTGATCCATCCAATAAACTAAACCCTGGTAAGCCAAGTACACAGCTTATACAGGTATGGTTTTAGTGCTTAGGGATAAGGTTTAGTCAAGGACTTGTCAGTGTTGTGTTAACGACTGGAATTAACGATCTTAAAGGTCTTTTCCAGTCCAGGCAATTCTGTGATTCTGTAAATGGTCAAACAAGGATGAAGAATTTCAACACTGAATAGCTCCACTTTCCAAATACTGATTGGGTATTTAGTTTACTTTTTAAAAATGACAGCATTGTCAAAAAATTGCAAAGTTGGCTCCTCAAGCCGGTGTCCAAGTTACCTGCAAAAGGTATCTCCTTTTATGTACTTCCTTGATATCTTCATATGCAAAAATGCTGCATGTTCTTTTGAGTTGACTTGGACCTTGCCTTGCTCCCCTAGGTATGATTGGCTCATGCATCCTGTAAACGAACGCAAACAGGCAAGAGAGAAGTGATTAACAAGAGGTGAAATTAAAAGAATTCTTTTCTGAACTCATATGGAAGTCCACCTACAGAACCAGCTGATCCTCACAATATACCCCACTACACTGAGCAGCCTGGGAGGAAACCTCTCCCGAGGTCTTTCTGTATCTGACATTATTTTGGAGCTGACTCCTCCAAAAAATCTCATTAAATACTTCTCGTCCAGCTATTCAAGACTGAGGAAACGCTCCATCAATCTACTCACTTGGGAGGCAGTGTCTCAATATCCCGTATTTCCCTGGTGGCTGTCATGGTAAACCCATCAATGACATAGAAGTGCTCTTTCCCAAAGAGGAGCAGCCCTTCGCTGGTGTCAAGGCCCTGAACCCGAGCGCAGCGGTACATGTGTTGAATCTGCAAAGAAAGAAAAGCAGACACTTAGCAAAAACAACCTAACGAGCTCAAGCTCACACTGTTGTTTTGTTAGAACAAGCCCCAGATATTGCTTTATCGTTTGCAGATGCAGCGAAAATTCTGCTCTTTTCCCCCTTCATCAGATTTACCTGACAGCTGCAATTAGCAGCTTTAAAGAGTTAAATCTATACCCTACAGAGGAGCTTTATTTATATATGAACAAACTTATGGACTCACACAGTGCTTCGTAATCATATTTTAAACCTATAGCCCACTTAAGAGTGATCACAGCTGCATTTACTGGTATAGTTCAGATGGACAAAGTCTGAAATACCAAATCCGCAGCACAGTTGTTTAGCATCGTTCTTGGGAATAAAATCCTAGTTATCAAGGTTTCTCCTTCTAACAAAGGGAGCGATTGGTTATAGACAGTCGATGGGGACAACAGGTTACACAGACAGTCCACCACGTTCAGTGTTTGTATTTTCAACATGTACTTTCTGTCTGGACTCATTAGGCTGACAGGATAATAATCCAAGCATAGATAGCTTTCATTTCAGGACAGGTTCTTTTTTACTTCATCAGAAAGAGAAATGTTTCCAGTACAGGGTTTTCAGCTTGGGATTTCTTTGAGCCAGAGCACACACTTTGTTTCAAGGAAGAAGCTGATGAAATATTAAGCAAATTCAGCTTGCAAGGTGTAAGGCAGAAATTCCAATACAGCACGTGCTTAGTGTGAAGCGCGCGGTACCTTCTCTCCTTCTTCAAGGAGTCTAAGTAAAGTTGTATTGTCAGTCTTCTCCTCCTCATCAATTGAGCTCCCCTCAACAATCTGATCCTGGGACTGGTCCTGGTTCTCATCATCTCCTCCGTCAGGAGCAGAGCGAGATCGTTTCAGGGGAGGCTTCACCAGGCCTGAGAAAGAAGAACAGAGATGGATAAATAAACCCCAACCCTATGCATAAAAAACCAAACCGAACCAAACTAAAAAATAAAAATCACTTTCAAGACCTACTTAACTCTGAATTTACCAACCCCAAACCAAGAGTCCAACAAGATCCTTACGCTTCTCTTAATGCAAATGCAGGAGAAAATATAAAGGCTGATGAGTTTAAAGAAACCAGCTGAGGACAGAACAGATGGTCTAACCTTTGACTCTTGCAATAGTGTCCTCCCCATGTTCTGGCTCCTGCTGAGTTGTTTCACCCACTGTATTCTCTTCTATGGCATCCTGAAAGACTGCAGGGTTTCCAGAAGCCAGGCGCATGTAGTACTCCTTGCTGTCATAACTTATGGCTCTTCGGTAACGAGCGGGTTTCTTAGAAATAAGTGAAGAAATTGCTGTCAGACAACTCCTCCTTCCCTTCAGGGCAGGTGTTTCAGCAATGCTGTGTGCAGCACAGTGCGTGCCCATCAAGTGCTCTGTGCATGCTCAGTCAGACACCGACACGGGACAGACTCCTCGGTAGGTCTCATCCATCAGCTAATTTGTCATTTCAGCCACCCCAGTGATAAAGGGGTGGCAGAAATGCCTGCAGATCAACCTGCAGCGTGGCAAAGAACAAGCGTGGCCACTACCTTATGAACTGGCAGAAAGGCTGGGCTACTTGTGCTGAAGAAGTCGGTATGAATGAAAAGCAGCAGGGCCTGGCTTTAAGGCTCAGAAATTCCTCATTAGTTTAGTTGTTTGGTTTTGCTGGGTTTTTTTGGTTGGGTTTGGTTTTTTTTCAGTAAAGATTCTGATGGATTGTGGGCAAGAGCCTAGCACAAGAGTCCCCACTTAAGCAGAGTCATTCTTTGAGCACCGTTTGTACCTTTGGGTGATGACAGAGGATGATACATTTCACCATAGTGGGGCCGTGTGGGTTTTGCTTGGTTTGGGGATTTTTCTTTTTGTTAGGGTTGGTTTTGTTAAGAATTTTTTTGGTTAGTTTTTTTCCCCCCCTTTGTCCATCCCACCCCAAACCACAGGCTCATTCTTACGTTCCTCACTTGATTATGGAGGTAACATTTGAAATAAAAGTGAGAACTAAATGCAGACAATAAATACATCAGGAAGATGACAGGAGATACAGGTTAAATTTAAAAAAAAGAGCCACTAAAGAGCCAAGAACCTTTCCAAACTGAAAACACACTGATGGAGCCCACACTGATTTTGTACTGCAGCTGAAAACTCTTCTCTGAATGCTGTTTAACCCCACCCTCAAACTCTAGAAAGCTTTGTGAACGTGTTTCAATCTCCAGCACTAAGAATTTTTCTGGGTTTGTTTTGTAGCATTATTTCCCAGGAATTTCACAATTAGATTGGGATAATTAGAAAATATTATTATTTATAAATCCAGTTCAATGCTTTACATTACGCAGTATTGTCAAACGTCACTGCTCTTTTTGGTCAAGATTTGCCCTTGTTCACTTTTGCAGTAATGACTGGAAATACATTTATTTTTGATTACTTTTTTTTCAGTTCATCTGTATGATCTTATAGTGAGACACTGAATGACCCCCCCACCAAAAAAAAAAAAAAAAATCAAGCTAGCTTTCTTACAAGTGGATGCTCAGGTTGATGAAGATTTTAATATCAGCACCACAGAGATTGATTCTTTCAGGTCAAACTGGCTGCCTCCAAAATCCAAAAATCTAAGGTACCGTGATCTACTTTTCTCACTAATGTTCACCTTTGTCTTCATTCCTTATCACCACTTAAATGATGCTAAAAACCTCTGGGGAAACAACTTCTATATAGCCTAAGAAGAGAAACCCTACCTAGCACCGCTAACATAAAGAAAGGAAAGTAGCAACAATAAGATTAGATAGTTTGCATAAGAGAATTACTTTCATTTGTATGGATTAGTTAATTGTTGAATACAATTCAACATGAGTGCACACACGTTACACATTGCACTTAGTGATGGGCAAGACTGCGAAGGGAGTTAACAGAGAAGCAGCACAATACTGAACTGCTTGCAGATCACTCACTTCCTAACAAGTCTTTATTTCAAGGCAGGATTATTAATTTTTTGAATAAAAGTGTATATGATATGAATAGTACAAATGAGAAGACTCAGTTAAGAGAAAATTAATCTGGGCTCTAACAACAGCCAGCTATGGCCAAAAAGGAGAAAAACTGCTCACCAGAGCCTCTCTCAGAAAGAAACACTTTCCCAGTAAGTGCCCTTCCCCGTGACCGTGTTGCCCATTACTAAACATGTCCCACCCACCATCAGTTCAGATCCCAAAGCCACACCACTTCCCGCGGTGAGAACAGTGATAGCACAGCCCAACACAGCCTGTTAGTGTGCAGCAAAGAACGTTAAGAACTACAGAGAGTTTTATTAGGTGAAGGTTGAGGAGAGCACAGTAACATCTTCTAATGTGATTACTGAAAAAAAAACCTTTCAGCCTGGAAAATATTTACTGAAAGAGCGAGTTGAAAGCCAAACGTAGAAGCCTTGTTAAGACTGCCTAACATGCAGGAGGGAAAAATAAAGTTGTATTTACTTCACGTTCTTTCAGTGTACTTGTTTCTTTACCTTTTGAGGAATGGTATCATCAGGTGTCTCGGGAAGTCTACTTGAGAAGTCAGACTGAAAACAGGGCATCAATTATATAAGCATCAGAGAAAACACTTTTGAGAAGAATGTACGATGGCATGTTCTTCACTTGGTGGGAATTACACTGGCACTACAGCTCTGGCGCCTCAGATGGCAAGCAGACAAATACACCTCCTGGTTTACAACTGGTCGAATCCTATGCACATTTGCTTGTTTTAAGCACTTTGCCACTCCTGTTTAATCCAAGGGTAACAATCCCCCAGGCGTGCAGGAGCACCTAAAGAAACAGTAACGGCTGCTCCATTATAAACAGCGTTCCAACATTAACAGGAACGAACAGGCCACGGGCATTTCTGCTACCCAGCCCACACTCCTCTTTGTGGTGCTTGTCAGCCTCTAGAGGCTTGTGAGGATGCTTCTGCCCTTCACCGGCATGATCACTCAGCTGATCCAAGCACACCTCATCTTGGGCTGCAACCACCAGTCTTCAAGTTCACTTGAGCCGAGTGATTCAGTCCCTTCCTTAAAGATACTCTGAGGAACCACTGGACTGTAGCAACCATTTAGGACATACAGACAGAATGCCAGATAATGCCAACAGAGTAAAATACGTTTCTTAAGAAAAAAAATATGGATTTCACAAGGGGAGATCAAATTACTCATCAGAAAACCTCGAATACGTACCAGTAAGTTTGTTTCTTGCTCAGCTTCAGGCATGTAGGGATACTGAACATAAAACATGTCATTTCGCACCATCTTCTTCCTCATTCTGCAAGGACCCTCGGTCATCTCCAACATCCACTTGTCAAGATGGGAGCCGATGGGGGGACCCCACAAACCTCGCTCTCGCAGTAACTCGTACTCAATTTGGGACCACTCTTCCGTCACGTATTTCAGCGCATTCTGCTGACGCTGAACACACAGACACGTGTTAAAGGATCAGGGGTGGTGATGGTTTTAAGCCTGTCTCTGATGGAAGCAGAGACATTTTCACTGCATTTCAGAAAAACAGGTAATGATTCGTAATCCTCGTAGCATTTTCTAATATGTCTTAATGAGCTCTCTGGTGTCAGTTACCATAAAATCAGACTGAATATTGTAATGTTCTCGTCAAAGAAGGAAAAAAAAAAGAAGGTAAAGACACTGCTTTTGGTTTGTATCATTAATTGAATGTATTTTGATATGGCAAATCGAAAGAAATGTAACACCAATCCACTGATTTTTGACAAAGGATGTTAAGAGTGAAAAGAGAAATAGTTTTGGAGGCCCCTCCTGCCTGTATTTACACTGAAGAGAGAAGTCAAATGAAGACAAGTTTGAAGGCTCATTTTCAAAGACTTGTTTCTCTTGAAAGCCAATTTCTTAAGAGGGGAGGCATCATAAAATATTCTTTGCATTACAAAATTTTCTTTGCATTACTGCAGAGTTAGTGTTTGTAATCAACACTTCTCTGGAGCTTTTGTACCACGCTTTAGGGAGACAGCATTTTCTAGCACATTTCCAGCCTCTCTTTTTTCTCCTCCAATTTTACACTTCTAATTAAAGACTTAAGCTTCTTGGGAAAAAAAAAAAAAGAGAGCTTTAACAGGTAGTATTGCTACAAGAGTTTTTATCTACAGTCAGATCAAAATGAGCTCTTGGTTTTTGAGTGCAGTTAAACCCCTAAAAATAACAACTGTATCTAAACATTCAAGCATTGCACCAGTGACAACCTAATATTTTAGAAGCCCCATACTGAGAAATGGGATCAGAAGAACCTAACAGGTCAACATTTCAGTGTAAGGTCATTAATACTGCGAGCCATACCTCCTGGTACTCCTTATACTGCATGTCAACCAGATCCCGAACCACTGCAATGTGAGTGAACATCCACTGGGAGATTTCCTAATGCAAAGGTAAGGGGACAGAGAGAATGATACTTGAATAAAAGGGTTGGTTTGAACGGAAAGCATATGAACACATCACCTTCCTGAACACAAAGGATAGCTTCTTTTAGAAACAAAACCACTTCTATGATGAATTTCAAACTACTATGTGGAAGGGTATTTAAGATTTTGGTTTGGTTGGTGGTGTTTTCTTCCTTTTCTTTTCCCCCTGTTTTGTTTTTGCTTGCTTTGTGGTTTATTCGTTTGTATTTTAAGGGAGAAAATTCATGTACAGGAATATCCTTTAAAAGAAGCTAGCAACCATTTGGAAAATATTCCAAACACAGGACTAACAGTTCAGAACATTCCCAAACAGCCAAAGATTGGTACTGATAAATATTACTACTTTTCCTTTTTTTTTCCTATTCAGTAATATTTTGTGGATGCTGCCTAGCTTGTTGGAATCCTCACAACACCCAGAGCTCCTCACTCTGTCCCACACCATACCTGTTTTCACTTACTGCTCCCTCTGCTGAACAGTGGCTCCTGTCAGCTCAGCTGGTGAGTTCCTTGCTTTTCGTTTTAAGAAGTGTCCCTGCTCAGCAGGAAAAGGACTGAGAACACTGAGGAGTCTTTAGTTTGCTCAAGCCACTGAGTAACTTTCAAATCAGAAACAGAACTGGGAATGTATCTTTTTCATAGGACACCACCCAGGAGGGACTTAATCATCTGCTGTCATTGAGCCAACACATCCTCAGTGTTTCAAGTGCTAAACTCAGTCCTCCAACACTTCCAAGCCCCTCTTTCCTCTGTTTTCAATGCCTTAAATATTTTACACTAACTCTTTGCAATGCTCCACCAGCTCCTGTCCTACTGCCAGCACCACTGCTGTGCTACTGGGGTCTATTTTTTTTTAATGTTATTATTTTCTTTTTAAGCAATCAGGCTGGTAAAGTGCATGCCCAGTTCTACCATCATGCATTCTTTTGCTGAACTCTTCTCTGTAGTGCAAGAAAAACAGTACACAGCAGCACTTGTTTAGTCACGATAGGGATTTTCCTAAGCCACATAAACTTGGGAGCAGGATGGAAAAAAAAAAAAAGGACAAGCATTTATCTCACGGCTCCCACTTCAGAGCAGATTTGCAAACTGAATTTAAGACCCAGACTAGCAAAGCAATGAAGCAGATACGTAACCAGAAGGAGCTAAGCAGTCTCACCACCACCAAAGAGATTAATTCTTGCCTTAAGGTTACAGACATGCAGGTGCACCTGCTGGATGAGGACATGCAGAAGCAAGATGACCAGCCTGAATATTCCACAAGGGGACAGGAAACCAAGCACCAGATACCACTCCACACCCTGCAGGGTTCCTTTCATGGGGCGACTTACCACGAACCCTGAAGGTACACTGCTGGATTTTTAGCCTGAGTGTTATTAATTGACAGAAATTACCTGTGTGGAGAGGTTGTGTTTATTGAGCCCACTCTCCTTGCGGTTTCTCCTGGAACCAGTTAGCTTGGAGAGGCCGAAGCCGCTGCTAACTCGTGAAAGTTTAGACTGTGTGGTTGGAGCCAAAGCCTCTCCTCTACTGATGCATTTCTTCTCATGAGCTGAAAAACAAAGAGGAAGTGTTGGGAGCACTTTTTAGGTGGGTTTTATTTCTTCCTCCTCCCATTACAGTGGGTTTTTTTAAATAGAATGAATTTTCACTGCTGCTTTAAAAAGGTGGGTGTTTTGGGGATTAGGGTTTTTTGTATGTGTGTGGATTTTTCGCTCGTTTGGGTTTTTCTGTTGTTATTTGTTTATTTTCAGAGTGCCCAGCAGCACTTGCATCCATGGAAAGATGTACAAGGAAAGATCCCCAGGTGACATCTGCTAATTCCTTGCATTTTGAAATGAAGGATGACAAATGGATTTGTTTCTCCTTCTACTGATTATCAAAAGTGGAGTCAATGAGCTATAAATTCTGTCCTTACCTGAAGGGGTGAAAACCAGCTCTGTACAAAGCAAATCAGCACTTAGCCTCCCTCTGCCCTGGGGTGGTACAGACACCCCCCTTTTCCTTTCCTATTGATCCTAAGCAAAGCCCACTGGAGCTCTCTGCCATCTCAGCAGGCAGAGTATCACATCTCCCTGGCACACCTCTCGGGCCAGGGACCATCTGCTGGTAAAGCCTTTGGGGAAGGATCACTGTCTGTAAAGAGCAGTGAGGGGAATCACCGGCCGCTTGCTGACCAAGTGCTGGCGAGTGTGGGTGATTTTGATTTGATGAGTCCTGTGCACACTGACTGACAAACATGGGATGTTTCTGAACAGCAGTTTCTGGATAAGAGAAGTTAAATGGTGACAGTTTAGAGGACTTACTGCCCGTATTAAAACACCTGGTGTATGTGGTTCAGCTCAGGGAAAGTTACCACTCAGGACAGACAAATCCTCAGTGACACTTACCCAAATGATTTTGCCAGCACTTTAAGCTTGCTTCCTCAATAAAAGGTCTTGCAACAGTTATATCCACTTGACCACGATCGTTGACAGGCAGAGTGACTTTGAAAGCTTCTTCTAAAACCTGTTTTTTACTGTGGATCAGCTCCGTCCACACTCTGTTGATGGCTTTTAAAAGAAGCTGGCGACCTGCACAGGGACAAGATCACAAACAGCCAGCTCTCTACGGTGCTTCTGCAATTGGTATTTTTACAGCAGCAAACTGAATCATTTCTGCAACGAACACTCTGGTTTCTTCCCCTCCTACATGGCGTGTGAAATACTTTCAGCCAGACTGTCTTTTTTTGCCATCGTTATGCTGTCAGAAAGTATCTAACAGCTAATTTGGGAATTTTTTTCCTCTCTCAGTTTGAAAATCCAGCTCTAAGTTGTGATTCTTCTCCCACAGCCATAGATGGATCTGGGAATCTCATTTTGAAATGAAATTCAAAGGTCTTATGGAAGTATATGTGTAGAAACATATATATTAGTCCACACCTATATTATGCTTTATTATTTTACACAACTGCATGCAGAAGTACACACCTACACTAAATATATACATGCAAGAAAATATAAAATTACTGAATCCTTTCTTCCAAAGCTAAGTCATAAATTTCCTTTGCGGAAGATATCCCGAGGATGCCACAGAATAATAATTTTATGGCTTATACCAATTATTACTTATGCTCACATAAGATCCATCTGATACAAAACTGTGGTGCATGCTTAAAATGACCCATTTCTATGGCATTCAACTCGGGGCATATAAAGCAGTATTTCTTATTCTGGTGTGTGTCCAGAAAACAACAAAGAGCTCTTGCTATTTAAAAAAAAACCTACACAACCAAACAAAACCAACAGTAACTTATCCTGGATATGTCTGTCTTGGTAACTCTAAGTGGGTTTTAATCTATTTTTTATGTATTTTTATACACACACAGCCCCAGCCCTAAGAGTAACTGGGGTGAAAGATTAGTGATGACTATAAAGAAGTGGCATTAGCAGGCATCTGTGGCTTTGTCACTCAGATTACCTTCGCTGACATCTTGATTATAGACTCCATCTGGTTCTATATCAGAGGGGATCATAATGTGCCAAGTTGTCATCCTGGCTTCTGCTTCCAATCCAAACCCATCAACGTTGCTACAAACACACAATGAATTAACAACCACCAGAAACAGAAGAACCCAAGCTAAAGCATTCGATTCCTCTGACAGCATCACAAAGATTAATAGGTGCTACTACAGTAACACGTCTTCACTTTTGTCCACTTGAGCTCTGATGATCTGCAGTCACAAGCTGAACTGAAGGTTTATGACAAATGGACACTGATGTCACTAGGGGAAGATAGTAGCAGTTGAAGAAACTCAAACCAGACAAGGCCACAAATGAAGAACATTAGGGATCCTGCTGCTGATGCTTCCCAAGTGTTTTTGGATGACAAACAAGCTGTACAATTCTTTTTGGAAAGCAAAAATGAGAACGTCAGGCAAGCATGTGCAGCACTGTGGAAAAGCAGGTGTCTCCAGCACGGGCACTGGATTCAGCACCTGAATGGATTTCAGTGCTGTATCTCCAAGTACTAAGAACCAGAATTGATATGAAACGATTCCATAAATCGAGCAACAGATCCCTTTTGCTATTAATTACTTAGTGCCAGTGCTTCTTTCTACCTTGAAAACACTTCAAATTCTCAAAGGATAGCAATAAAATGGTTCGACAAGGACTTCTGGCAGTATTTTCAAATACCTCTGTAAAAGGAGGTAAAGACACTTTCTATGCCAAGGCTTTTCAAAGTTAATTTTGTTCCAAAATGAATTCACTTAAGCTTGCTTGCATTTCACGGGCTGGAAAGTTATGTAACAGCCAGAATTTGCTGACTTATTTGCAAGGTGAGTGTCATTGCTGAGAGAGAACAGGTCATTTTAATACTTCACAGCCCTGGTTCTGGAATGAACTCGAGCAATATTTACCTTCCCACATGCAGATTAATCAAGCAGTGAGCTAGGCAGCTGATGAACTCTTGATCATGATTTCCAGGTCCCAAAATTAAGTTTCTATTCACAGTAAGGACCCTTAGGGAATCGAGGAGAGCCACTTGCTGAGGAACAGTTTTGTGCGCCCTTGAGAACTGATACAAGATGGTCCTGTTCAAACAGTGATAAATAGCATCCAGCGATAGTCCCTGAGATCTTCTTTTTGACTGATGTGAAGTAAAAAAACCATGATCAGATAATAGCAGAAAATCAATTTACTGGCACACAATCTTCCCCCGAATTGACCCACGCTCATTTTTCAAAAATCAGTATTTTACTGAAGTGTCAATCCCACGAATTTCAAGGACCAAAATGTCATTAACAAATGATGATACACTTATTTTAACAGCTGTAAAAACGCTGCTGGTGACTACACTAAAAGTCTTCCAACTACCTCCAATAAAGGAAACTTCCCCAGAAATTTCAAGGTATATTTAGGAAGCTTTCCAAAATTCACATGAAGTAAATTTCAGTGTTTAGTTTTGGGGGGTGGTTCTATAAAACAATGTCATCTGAAAGCAGTTGTGACTCAAGCCTCATATTAAAGCGCTCCACACTGACAGGATGTGGAGCTAGAAAAGCTCAGTGAAGAGAGAGAAAGCCTGGGGAAGAAAAGTGTGCTTCTGTGCTGCCCTGACCTGCCTCACTAGCAGGTTGCTTAGTGACATCACTCCCTGGACTTGAACGTAACCCGTGAAAATATTTTCACAAGCAGGCTAGTGGAAGAGGAGTTACCTGTGCAATCAGCTGGATGATGAATTCCACAAGAAGTTTAGATTCTTTGTTGAACATGCCCTGCCAAAGTTTATCTACCACACGCTGTGTAAAATAAAACACATTGTTCACCAGCACTTGGTAACTTCCTCCACTCGTGATAGGCAGAGATGCATCTTCACCTAATAACAAAAAAATCCCAAAGTTTTCCCTTTATCAAAACAAGAAACCACCCCAACACATCTGTATGAACACATCTGCATTAGTTTGTGCTTTCTAGACCTCTGCAAAAGAGGCAAAGACTCAAACCTCATGGCTTCCCTACAATGATCTCTGATGGTAAACCAATGTTGAAATCAACAGTGACAGAGACCAAAAGAGGGGGTGGCTGGGGCAAGAGGAGTCCAGACGAAATGGTACTCCTGGGATCCTGAAGTACCATATTTAGGTACCTTCCTCCTTTTCAACCAGAGCTGTATGTGTGCAGAACCACCTGTAGCTTTTGTTTTTTCAAAAGGAAAAGACCCTTTTTAAAGACCTGGAGATGACAAGTCTAGCAGCTGGCATCACTTCTCCCTCACTGTATGAAACGGAGAGTCAATGGGCATCAGCCACCTTTTGCTCAGATCAAGAAATTGATCATTAAACTTTGCTTAGTACCCAATAAAACATCCGCTGCAAGTAAGTGGTCCATCACTCCATCCAAAACATATGTCTGAAACTCCTTCTGCTGTGTTCGTGTTGATCTTTCAGGGGAAGCCTGATAAAAGAAACACAACATTAAGATAATTAACGACTCTGAGGGAGCAAAATCAGGGATGGGGAAGGTGTTCCAAGTGAATTTCTTTTTTCTTGGCCCTTGTGAGCAATGTTGTTGGGTTGGGTTTTTTTCTCTTAACATTCTGCCTCGAGTAAGAAGTCCTGACTTTACCTAAAAATTCAAGAACACACATTGTCTGTCTGCAGTTTTACAGAGTAGGCATTGTTCTTCTTTAAATCCAGTAGATTTCTCTTCTGCCTTAATGGGAACACGAAAAGAACACATTCCAAAACAGTGCACAAATCTCTACCTCAACATGGGGTTAAACTGTCATCTCCTTCACACAGTCACCTCCTTCAGTAACCACTGAGGAAAGCTAAGTTGATCATCCCTTCTCTGGGGGGTTCTGCATATTTCTACAGCAGCCTTGGTACACTCACGTAACAAACAGATGTGCTTAACTTTTCTAATTTCCTTTGAGTAAAGAGGAAAACCACTTGGTCACCTGGTGGTTTTCAATGCCTACCCAATCGTACCTACCTGGGTGATCCACTTGAACAGTCCCAGAAAGCAATATACCAGGGTCAACCCTCTCTGCCTTGCCCTGGGAGCATTTAGCAGTGTGCACATACCCAATTCCCTGAGGAGTGGTAACAGATTAAAACACCAGTAAAGCCACTGCAACCAATTGAACATGACCTTAAATATGCTTCCTGATGTTTGCAGATAACTGCATCTCTTGATCATTTATAGGGTTTTTTTGCTTTGTGACAGCAGATACACCCAACTGGCCTAGGAAGGTTATTAGGAAATCCAAAATTCCTGCAGCTATCAAAAAAATCCAGGAGACTCAGCAACACACAGAAGGTAACAAATAGGTAGGTGAAGGGAGAACGTGAATTGACGTGAATCAAGTATTTCAAAACACGTCGTCTGAAGGAGGTGTGGGCAGTTAGCAATAACTGAACTCCTCATTCCCTGACTCACCATTAACAGAAGGAGAAGGATGCATTCTGCAGCTGTCAGGGACTTTACAAGATAATTTTCAGGGAAATAACACAGTTATTTTGTTATTTTTTATAGCGTACAGCACCATATGTCCTGCCACTTCTTTTTATCTAATATGAATAAACCAGAAACCTTAATATCTCTGCAGTGATTTCCAGGGATTTTATGTTTTCAACAAAGCCCATACAGCTGTCATGGTCCGAAAGGTGTTGAAACAAATCAATCATACTCCACAAAAATAAAACTTGTCATGCAGCACTGTTGAACATCTAGTGTTGCGACACGCTCTTTGTGTTCTTTGTGTTAGGTATCAGCTAAGATGCCAAAACAAGATTATGACTGCTCTAAAGTGAGGACAAAATCAAAATAAACCCCTGACACAATGTGCTCAGCAGCTAACAGAGCCCACAAGTCAAAGAGCCCTCAGACAAATGCAGCAGTAGAGCTGTGGTGGGCAGACTGGCAGCTCAGGCACCTGAGATGGTCACCAGTAAACACAAATGGGAGGAGAAGTCCAGAAAAAATTCTCACAGGAAGGTGGAGATAAACCCTTTGAATTTGCTTTCTTAGGTCTTCCAAGCTGCTAAGAGAAAGGTGAGCAAACTACTGTTTATGGGACACTAATGTTCTGTTGGGTTTTCTTCTTATTTCAGGACAACTTACAGGATTCTCACAAATCCCAGGCCATCACTCTAACTCTGAAAGAGGACAGCACTTGAGGGAATGAAGTGTTAGAGTAAATTCAAATAATAAAAACAAACAAAGCAAGCACACACAAAGAAATAAACAAAGAAACTGTACCTCTAAGAGAAGATCTACCAGGGGAGTCTGTTTGCTGGCTGGCGTGAGACACAAGTTGTCAATTATCATCACACGCATGAAGTCAAAGACAAACTTTTTGGCGGGATGGTTGGTTAGGTATGTCTTGGTGCCAACGTTGCAGTACTCTGACTGGCTCCTGTTCATGCCTGAATCAGCTGCAAAGGCTTTAAACTCTTCAGCTGGGGACCCAACTTCATCATCAAGATCAGTGACCTGTGGAAAAAATAGCACATTAAAACTCTTGAGATCAGCAAGTTAATAGCAGGTTTTTCACTACTCTGTTCTTTACTTGTCTTTCTAAGGTTATTCACTTCACATTTGGCTTCCTAAGAAGCCTTTTTACAAGACTGTTCAGGATCAGTTCCCTAAAACAACAGGAGAAACATCCAAGTTCTCGCTCGAGGTTACGAATAACCAGTGAAGACCGGCACAAGTTACGTGAACAGCTCACATTCACTTACCAACGAGAAGTACTTGGGCAATTTCTAGATGCTTGCAAAAATGATTTTTCTCATTGCAAAAAAAAAAATAGAAACGTTTTGAAAAAGTTCTTTACTAAACCAGTTAAAAATCAAGACAGAAGCTAACTAAAAAAGACTAATAAAAAATAAAAAGGAACTGAGTCTTTTCTTTCTTAACACTTGAGAGTGTAACCCAGTTTCCCAAAATCTCTATAAGAAAGAAGAAAACCCACTGCTCAGAGAGAAAACATTTGCTCCTCTTAAAACATGATGTGGGTAAATCCCAAATCAGCATTACCACTTTCTAAGTGGCACTTTTTTTGAGAGAGCGAGCTTGAGAGCTCCCGAGACCTACTTGAAGTGCAGGTTTATCTTCAAAGCAAAATAAGCTATCTTTATGAGAGACTCGTCAACACACACCGGTAAAAACTGATCTCCCACTTTGATGGACAACAAAAAAGACAGCATGCCACCAGGAAGCATTTCCTGAAGTATTTTATCATACCCTTCCTAACTCTAGCATTAACCAACCTGTAGCCTAATTATCCTTCCATGGTTTTAGTGAAATTACTTTCAGGCTTTGGCTAACAATAACGGCTTGTTTCCTTTCCATTCTTATTCTAGAAACAGTACCATTTGTAAATGTCACTAAACTCAAAAAATACTTCAGGCAGCAATGCAAGCAAGGTTCAGTTTGCACCCACTCCTGGCTGGAACTCAGTAGCTCCAGATAATACCAGGCCCCTGTTTTGTGGTTAAGCCACAAAAGCAGAAATGGGAAGTGGGAGGAAAAAGAAGGTTTAGATTTGATCGCATTCTCCAGAGCAGAGGGCTGAAAGCACAGGCTGACGCAGTCTCTTTTGCTTCTGTAAACAGAAGTAATATGGTTCATATGATGGTCCACGAGAAAAGAACCAGACCACGTACATTCCCCCTAAAACGCAGTTTCAGATGCAGCTCCATAGCAACTGCCCTTCAGCTGAGCACGCGCTTCTCTCAAGTAGAAAACATCCAGCCCAGCCTTTACGATGACTTCTTTCTGCAGGGTGAGTAGAGCTGTATCCCTCTCTGACTCCTAGCTGATAAATCCTCAAAAGCAGCATTCAAAGGAAAAACAAACCAGCT
The DNA here is from genome assembly GCA_027560015.1 of Chloroceryle amazona. Taxonomy (NCBI): domain Eukaryota; kingdom Metazoa; phylum Chordata; class Aves; order Coraciiformes; family Cerylidae; genus Chloroceryle; species Chloroceryle amazona. The sequence continues at coordinate 28,825 of JANHFX010003970.1, forward strand.
ACCTCGCTGGGTTCCCTACCATCTCAGAATAAGGTCTTATGTTGAAAGGAAAGACCGTTGCTGCCAGTGCACACAGGAACTCTGGACTCATCCACAGGGAAATGAGGTCGGGCACGTTGTGATACAAATAGCGGAAGAACTGCATCAAGGTGACTGGATATTCTCGAAGCCAAGAGCCTTCTTCCTCCGACTGCCAAGGCTGGGCGAAAAAAACAAACAGCACGTTAGGACAGATGGCACCGACTGAAGAGTGCTCACTGCAGAAAGGAGCTGCAGGAAGAGGAGCTGTAGGGTCAGACGTTCAGTGAAACACATCGTCAAACATGCGGTGAAATATGCGATCGAGACAAGCGATCAAAGATGGCACCAAATGTGATCGACCATGTGGACAAGGACTTTTTCAAGCAGAGCAGAAATAAGTGGCTGAACATTTGGCCAAGCACTTTTTCAAGCATGAGAAACAGATCCAGAACATGTCAAGGGTGCATCGGAGCACTTGTCAGAACATGTGATCAAACACATGACTGACACAAGACACCGTGTCCAAACGTGTGATCTAATACCTGATTAAACAAGTGACAGAAAGTGTGTTCGAGCACATCATGGACTGGTGACAAACCTCACCCAGTGTGACAGAACACGTGTCTGAGCATGTCACCATATGATGAACGCTTGAATAAACGTGTGACCAAACACAGGCTACTCTGGCCTCCAGAAGGTGAGCCAATTAAACAAGCCATCAGCTTCTAACACATGAACCACATGTCCAAACCATGTGCCTAAACCAGGTAGTAACAGAAGATGTGAGAACATGTGACTGAAGACACGACAGCATGTCGCCGTATCATAAACGCATGAGAAACACGTAGCTGAACAGGACAAACATTACAACGGGACATGTCACAATAAAACAGGCTGGAACCACACGATGAGATGTAACCAGACATGACTGAAGATGTGATAAACCCACAGCAATTACACACAGCAGCCTAACACACGACAGTAACCTAAGCCTCAGCATGTGTTCGAGCACATCACAAGCAGGAGACTGACCACGTTTGGAACACAGGACTAACTGTAATATGTCCTAATGTGTAATAATTCAAAACATGTTGGGAAACATCACCTGACTTATGTCATCCTAAAATGTGATGGCACACCTGAACAGACACCTGATGAGACAGCACACCGAGACACAACACACGTCTCTGAACATGTCACAAATGTTTCCAAACGGGTGAGGACCAAACACGTGACAGAACAGGTCACCAGCAAGAGAGAGAAGATGTGACAACAGGACGACATACCTCTGCAGGTCATCAACGTGTCACCAGTACACGTCACGACGTGTTCAGATACTTCCGAACACGGGAGAGACAGGCAAGCAACACCGATATCGCAAACACGCGATGACCAAACCGGTAACGACCTAACAGGTGCTGCTTTTCATGCACTTCATGAGGTAATTTTAGGCAGATGACACAATCTGGCTCTGAGGAATTACAAAATTTTCCCACTGAGAAACCAACTTTCACTACTCCTGACATTAGATTCAAAGATGGGAAGTCACATTTTTCTGGCAGTCAATTCATTTCCTCCAGCATGTGGCTATTAATAGTCAGGGGACTTCTCTGCATGTGGAAGGTTCACGCACGAAATCGGCAACTCACGTAGCTCTGAGCAGATGGAATAGAGAGTCTCAAACCTTCCCCCACGATGCTAATCAGGAAAGAAATTCAGTGATCTCTGCCAAGGGCATTTTATCCTTCTGCTTTCTTGTTGTGTTTTAACTGCAGCAAACCAGAAAGCCCAGCCTTTTTGTGAAAAGGCTGCGTTGATTTTTGTGGCCATTAAAATTTCTACAGATAGTGAAAAATAAAATAAGATACAACCACGACAAACCCTCAACCTTTAGAACTTGGCTTCTGACCTCATGGACCTTTGACAAACTCAAACAATTCCGAATATTCCAATACAAGCAAAATTTCTTATGCTTACGGAATTCAACATGCTCCTCAGCATTCCCAGTAACAAGAAGGCAGCCTCTGTGCAAACGCTGTGTATTGAAGAGGTAACGGTGCCACAGGAGGCAGGAACTCCAAATATGAACGTCCAAATAGAGTCTAAATCAAACTGTAAGAGGTGAAAGAGAAGAAAGGCAAGATGAAATAATCCCTTTCTCCTGCGCAGTTTGATACCGCGCTTCTATCCCACCTACAATAGGCTTATTTGGCAGTAGGAATTCTTTCATATCCTCCAAACTTTATCCCCAACAGCTTTGTATGAAGGTCACGTGTCACTGAGGATAATTCCTCCTAGCCATGGGCTAACATAACTGCAGCTCTCACCTTCTCAAAGCATTTGTTTTGAAACGAGAAGAGATCTGTCAGCACAAGTGCTGCACAATCAGCTGCTTCCTTCATTCACACCTACCAGTGAAACCCACACGGTACCCCCAGTAATAAAAAGAACAACTCAAATGAGCCAAATGGCATTTTCCATCAAGTCCAAAAAATTAAATCGGTTCAAATATAAAAAAACAAGGACAAAGTGCCCACCTCTAGCAGAAAGAGTGCTACTGCTAGAGATTTTTAGTAGTTTAATTTCAGTTTCCCAGTGCTGTACCTGAACACTAAGCAGGAGCTGAGCTCCACGCCTCTACCTCACCGTAGCGCAGTGCTGACTGCGCTGTCAGGTATTCCACTTCAGACCACAGTGGGCACGGTACCTTTCAGTCTCAATATTTTACTTTGCAGTTCCCACAAATAACTGTTAGCACTGCATCCATTCCAAACAGGCACCTGGGCTGTCCGGAGTGTGGCTTTTCTCCATAAAGTGCTATGCTAAGGCTTCCCAGGACTCTTGTAGGACAGATAATACCTGCTCATTTACAATTAAAACAGGTGCAAAATGAGCCCCTTCACAATAAGAACAATGAACATTTTCTAGCAACAACTAAGATGCCTCCTTACAAATTCTGCAGGCTTTCTGACATAAAACCTACCTTGTTTTGTCTGTAACCTGCTGAACTCTCTTCACATAGCAACTCCCCTTTAAAAGAAACAAACACCAAAAAAACCCCAACAAACCCCAACAAGGGATAAACAAAGCAAGCAAGCAGAAAATCATGTCTCCTTCAATGCCCACACCGTGCCAGCTTGCAGGAGGGACCTGCCTCTCATTTGACCCCAAGGTGAGCAGGAAGAGAGCAGTGAGAGCCATACCCCGCTGGCTTCCCCGTACTCCCACGGTACCTTGTCCTCCCACCCCGAAGAGCTCAGCGCTGAACACCACGCCGTGCCCGTGCGTCAGCTGCAGAGAAGGAGGGCACCTGCTTAATCCATTACTCTCCTTCATGCCAGACAGAATGATATTTACATCTTCCTGGATAATCCCTACCTGGCAACCCCGCTTAGAGAGCCTGCTGCTGAGAGGTGCACTGACCTGCAGGTTTTCAGGCAGCTCGGTGACCGGCTGCTGCAGGAAAAGGGTCATGAGGAGGAAATAGAGCGCGGGGACGTTGGTGTGCTTCGGGAGAAGGGACTGCAGAATGGGGAAGCCTGGGAAGTGACAGGCATCCCGGTTAATCTCCCGGACTGTCGACCTGCCGCCAGCACTCCTGCCGACATTGAAGCCTAAGATGAAAAGAAATGCAAAAAGCCAACGGTGGGAATTGGGAAATGCCTGTGGAGCTCGCTCTTCCTCGGCAGAGAAGTCAAAAGGTACCTCCTCAGGCATGGACACTGTAAAAAGGGAGTGTGTGCATACAGACTATCACACACATATTGGGCAGCTCTGCTTCAGAGGTCTCATTTTTTTAATTCAATAATAAAATAAAATAATAAAATAAAATAATAATAAGAAAGGAAACGATTGCCAGCTAGTACCACACAGAGGACACTGCTCCATAGAGACTGCCTAACATGACTGCGTACACTCACGGATCCATTTTCTGACTGTGGCCACAATTTTAGACTTTTAAAAACCCAACCTTCGGAAAAAAAAGGTATTTCACCAGTTCAGAGGGAAGTATCAACTGAATCTGTTAAAGATTTATATTACCAAGCAGCAATCCCATGGCTCATTTAAGATGATGGCCAGCTAATTTGTTTCCAAAGATGTCTCAGAGGCATTTTATTACTGATTAATCAGTTGGTATCAAGTATTAAATGCTCTCATTTTATCTTAAATGCTGCAAGAGGTACAAAACCTTACCTTTTGTGACCTGCTTCTACCTAGGTACTTCCTTTTCCTATTAAAAAAAGCCAGACAAACCACACCAGGGTGACAGAAGCACTTGCTTAAAAGTGAGGAAGAGGGGAGGAAGACAGTTCAGTGGCCACATGAGCCAGCCAGCGAGCCATTCTCCTGACACTGCTGCAGATCAGGTTGTTTATCTGAGGCTCTGATACATTCTTTCCACCAGAAACTCACATTTTAAGCAGCAAACACCTGCCATGAATCAGAGGTTGTGGAGTCTCCTTCTCTGGAGACTTTCCAACCCCCCCTGGATCTGTTGCTGTGTGGGCTGCCCTGGGTGACCCTGCTCTGGCAGGGGGGTTGGACTCAGTCATGTCCAGAGGTCCCTTCAAACATCTACCATTCTAGGATTCTATGACAAATTAATTTTTTGAAGGAAGTTGCAAGAATTCCATCAGAAATCTTGAACAAAACCTGAATGTATTTACTAGCTGTGTACCTCAGGTGCTACACCACGCTCCCTCTGCATCTAGCTCAGATGTGCCTGCCCATGGGACATGATTAACGTTACCATGATGGTCACAGGAGAAAAACCCCCTCTGAGCTGCACAGGCTCTGTGCAGAGGATGAGGTAATATAATACTGCACTACAGGGACATCTGTGCAATGTCAAGTGAAGGGCAGCTTTGTAAAACCACTCCCTTTTGCCTAGGAAAAACTCTGGGCTGCAAGAAAACACAAGGCAGCAGAGAGAACAGTAGCAGGCAGTGTTCACCCACCCTGTTACACACACACACACACGTGCCCCCACACAGTCCTTCAGCCCCGAGATGCCGTACCTAGCACAGTACCAATCTTATTGGTCAGGACAGAATCCGTCTGATCCAGCCAGCCTCCACCACTGAGACCCTCCTTAAATTTGATAAGGATGGGCTGATTACTCAACAGGACCACAAGAATTCGCATGGCTGCTGTAACCGTGGTGGAATGCAGATGTTCTTCCATAAACATCATAATCCAGTCAAAACCCAGTGTCTTGACCAGTTCTTCACAAGCCCTAATGAAAGGGAATTAAATGTATATGTTAGTCACATTTTACAGCATTGAGTTTCCTATTAGAGAGAAAAAGCAATTTCCTCCACTACAAGGCAATCCTGAAGATCAGAGAAAACTCAGATTTATCCAAGAGCTCTTCGGTTAAGTTTGCTACGCAACAAGAAGTGTTGTTAACCAAATCTTGGCAATGGAACACCTGCAGAGGAGTTGTCTACCTGAAAGGGAAGAGTAAATACAGCTCCTGGCACTATTCCATTGCACGAGAGGTCTCCCATCGCTGCCTTTGATAACACATGTGGAATGCTGCACCGGAAAGGTCTGTCCACAAATGAGAATTACCAAATACTTTTTGTTGTGCCATGCATACGTAAAGAGTTTTCAGAAGCTACATTAATCAACTGGTATTAAAAAGGAATGTGGTTTGATTGTTTTCTTTTTAATTAATTGAGTTGCTTGGAATATTTGAAATAACATGGTATTTTGGGTTTTTTTCAAAGCAGTATTGCTGAAAAGCTCAGACAGGTTTGGGTTGTATGTCAACCAATGCTTAGGCAATCCAATCACTACATAATCTACATCCACAAAAAGCCTCCAACAGACTCAAGATAGCCTACTGGGCAGTTGCTTGGAAGATACCTTTTGTCAAGGTTTTAACTTGACCGTGCTCCAAAGTCTCTTCTCCGACTCACTATATGACCCTAGTGCATCATTAAACTATATCATGTTCCCTCACATCTAATTAAGGAACTAAGGGGCATTCTAGGGTCAATAATCCTAAGGACAACTCAATAATCCTAATGATAACCCCTACTGAAGCCACTTGATCATAACCAAGAGAAGTTGACTACCCCACATCTCTAAAAGCACAACTTTTCTCTTACAACAGATCATTTTTTTATAGCTGTGCATGAAGTGATGAGGAAACAGCACCGAGAAGTACACAGAGGTTTAAAAAATTGTCTCTCCAGGTAACAAAACTTTAAAATAAATACAGAATCAAAGTAGCCAGACAGTCACACTTGTTCCTCCTGCATCCTACCCACGATCCTCCATCACTCAAAGTTTTAAAATTAACGATTTTACAAACGCTACTTTTCTTGCATGAAGCAGCACTAAGCAGCAATCCAGTCTCCCCCAACTCTACTATATATTTTCCTCTCTTGATGATATTTGCTTTTGTTGTTCCTAAACTTCTTCATTTTAAGATTGGAAATAAAAAACTAGTTACTGCAATAGCTGAAATAGAGGTGTTAGCTACACCAGCATCTGCACAGCACTATCATTCTCACTACCACAACGGACAGCATGCAACTCAATGATCATGTCTTCTGTTTCTGGGAGCATTCCCAAAGCTAATTCACTGACATCTGCATAAAGCATTCAGTAGTTCCTACAATATTATGCAATTCAACTAGTGAACTGAACGGGGGGGATGTATAATCCTATCCCTTAAAATAAAATATATCTATGTATCCTTTCTCTACTTCAGGTTCTGTTTGTACTTACTGCAAATTCACAGTTGTCTTTTCTTTAGATGTGTATAGAAGTTTCAGGAGGATATCTAAAAGCCTGTTCCGCAGTAGGATAAGATTAGCTGAAACAAGTCCTCCAAAATCATCCTCTGTTCCTAAATGTAAAAGTAATTTTAAAAAAGGCAAAATTAGGCTTTTTGAACTTGGACATTTTTTCAAGGCTATTCATAAAATCCATCCATAAGCAAATGCAACCTGATGCCACTCAGGGAGCGAGGAAGCCCCGCTGAAGGGCAGGCAGCCTGCCAGATGCTGCTGAGAAACGTTTGGTGCCCCACTATTGTTGTCACACTAAGTTGGGTCAGTTTGAAGAACAGGAAAAAAGGAACTGCAGCGTCTCAGATATTAAACTCAAGTGGTCCAAATTATCTAAGCTAGTCACTCCTGGCAGAGAGAGACATAAAACCAATCACTTGTCCCTGTGAACCAGTAGAGGGATGTAGAAACACGGAATCTTTGGACACTCCCTTCAAGATAGGTGGGTGTCATCCACCGTGGCTAAAATACTTCTGTTTAGGGAAAGAAACTGACTGAAAACACAACTGAATAAACAATTTTCCTCCAGGAAAACAAAGGTAGAAGCTGTCTCCAAACAAACCAATCCAAGCATTCTCAAAGGGCAACCAAATTTTTTTCCATTAAAAAAAAAAATGATGAGTCTGTCTTAGTAAATTCCTTCACTTCCTCCACACCCAGAGGGCAGATGCACCTGGTAATCCAGTTTTGTCTTTCTCTCCCCACAAAGCAGCAGAGCTGCACAACTGATCTGAAGGAGCAGGTGGAAGCAATAGAATAAAACCCTGCGGTGTTAAATGAGGGAAAACAAAAGCAGGGTACGTGGGGTTTGCACTGCTTTGCAGGCAATACTGGAAACTAAACTACCACAGCTAACTGCCAGCCAGGAGATAGTAAAATTACAACACTGCTAATCCCACCATTTCTACATTTTACACATTTAAGGACAGAAGAGATCATAAAGTACTTATAAGCTGTGCCATCACTTACCACTGTCCAGCTTTTCTTCGTTGTTTATTTCCATGACTACAAACTTCTCACAGACAGCAAATGTAGGTAAAGTGGAAGAGATGAACTGGCCAAACCTTGAGGTACACAGAAAAAACATCACTCATTGATATGACAGATGCACTCTCATCTATCAATAATTCACCTGAAATATAAAATCATAACACTCCCCAAAGACAGGAGAGCTGCAATATATTCCTCTTTCCTTTGGAGCTAAGCCAGAATGGTCCCCAGTCAGTATAAGCTTTCCTGAGTTATACAGCATGTTTATTTTTATTTCCAGGAAGGAGAACAAGAAACACTCAGATTCTAAAGCTGTTCCATAACCACTCAAGCATAAAATCAACAGGTTAATTATAGAATCATTTTTTTTTGTCTCATATAATTAAAACAAGACTAAACCTCTCATGCAGGAGAAGTAAACAGTGCTGCATTTTAACCAGAAGTATCATTACATTCCATCACAAATAATACCCAGGGATATTTAATAAGAGTGCTCAGTGCTTCACAGGAACAAGGGAGCTGCAGTACAGCACCCTCACTTTTCTCCCGTGGAACATTAAGCCAGTTTAATCCTTCAGCCATAACTGGTTAGATACAAACTCAATTTATTATTCAAATCAAGGCATTAACAAAATTGTGGCCCATGTCTAGTTCAGTTTAGTTCTTAAGAGGAAAATAATTCAGTACATGAGCATTTCATGTTCCTTATTGCACAGCAGTACGATCGTTAAGTGTTTTTGAGCAAGATCACCAACAGAATAGAACCAGGAAAGCCAGAATTCTCAGAGGTGTGGGCTACCTGAGCAAGTCATAGCTGCTAGGGAAGCCTTGAAGCAGAAAGCTCAGCACGTTACTGATCGCGGCGATAGTAGGCTGGGACAGGGACATATCTCGAAGGGTCAGGAGCAGTCTTGGGATGAGCTGGAATTCCCTCATGAGCTTTGCGTTCTTTGCCGCTTCGCTGCAAGGAGGAAAGAAAGGAGAGGGCGATTTAGAACTGGAGCATCCTCTACTTGCTACCTAATCCTGTCTCATCAGCAGGCTGGCACTGGCTCATACCTTGACTCTGTGAGAAGTTCGATGAAGTGCTCAAATAATGACAGATGAAGCTCATAGGGTGCATGAAGCCAGACCTGAAATACAACAGGTTTTGTACACTTTATGATTAAAAACTGAAATGAATATACCAAAGGTTATGAAAGGCTTGAAGAAATTAAAAGTGTTCATCTGCATGACTATTTACCCAGTCACTGTGCTCAAAAGCTCACTGCAAGGTTCTCAGAAACACACTCTGGTACCAAAGGCACTCTCTGCAAGTCTGTCCTGCTGAAAACTTCTCGACAAAAAAGTTACACCCTCTGTCTGCGATTTCTCTTTCAACAGATGATGCAATGACTCCAAAGGAGTTAGGGGGGTTTACAAGACTGATGCAAAATGCTGTGTTAAGTTTATCTGGCTTAAGATTTTCTCTTTGAATAATTAACTTCTTATCTGCAGCCAAGATTAAGCTCAAGGTCTCCCCTGATTTTGATTTTTCTTTTTTTTTTAAAATTTATTTTCACCCAGCATTTCCTGCACACCATTTCAAATTGTTTAGATACCCTACAAAAAAACCCCGATAATAAAAATCAGTCAATCAATAGAATAAAAGATCTGAAAGTCAGAAAACTCAGAGCTGCAAATCTTAAAATTGATACCAATAATCTCACTGCTGAACTGCTTTACTGTAATATAGATGAAATATTAAGTTCTCAGGATAACAACCTAGTTTACTCTCATTCAATATTTACAGCTTTACATACTTCAAAATCGCAGAGCAGATCCTGGAAGGCAGCAGAATTTGGAATAATGGATGTCTCGTGCCCACTATCAACAGTTCCCACCAAGGAAAAGGTCAGATGGAGTATGTGGCTGTTCAGAAGGGATCGTTTCTTCTTTAACAGCATTGCCAGCAACTTGAACAAGCAAGCAGAAAAGGAATTAGTAGCCTACGGACGCACAGCAACGTAGTCTAAGAACAAAGATGCTTGTCTTGGGAACTGCTACGACAAGGCTGTGATTCAATCGTCCTGGGCTGGTTTAAGGCACTTCTTGCATACCTGGTAACCTCTGATTCTTTCCATTTCTTTGCTGGCCAGCGGATTGCTCTTTACCACACAGACCAAGGCCTTCACAGCTGCATACAACCCTTCTACATCTGATGCCATGGCTACAAGTCCCAGAATAGCAGCAGCTCCACCGATGTACTGCAGCGTAGTGGCAACGGGCTTGGGGACAAATGTTCTTACTCCTGGGCATAGGCAGAGAAAAAAAGAAAAAAATCAACTAAAATCTCCTTCTCAGAGGAAAATCATCGTGAATTAAACTGCATTCTAGCATTGCTTGAATTATGAAAAGAATAACACTAGAAGAACTATGCCACATCAGAAGAGAAGGAAACATTGCGGTGGAAAATGGATATGACCTAAGATAATTAAGTGTATTTTCATAATGATAACTCACATAAACTGAAAAAAGAAAAAGAAATAATAGTATTTCCCTCAAATATAAAAACATTAAATAAATTTTAAACTATACCATCAACATTCATCAATTACATGATTTACCTTCTAGACTTAAGTTCTTATTGGCAAGTAGTTAATTTTCAAGCGCAATAATTCTCAAGTACCCAACTCACCCAAGTATCCTATCAAAGCTGCACCGATGGAGCGCGCTGGTCCGTTCAGATGCCCCGCGGAGTTATGCAGCAGCTTCACGGGTGTGGCATTTTCATGAGAAGAAATTGCCAGCTAAATAAATCAAGAGGAAAAAAATCAGGGGCTAAAGGGAAGAGGGTTTTTTTTTACTCAAGCCTGAACCTAACTTGGGTATTTTCCTCCTGTGATACAGAGCAACATGTAACACACCAGAACTATGCTAGAGTCATTAAGACATTCTCTACAGTAAAGAGAAATCTCCAGTCTCTAAAGTTTAAGGAACGTGAATGTAAAAATAATTCCACCAGACCATAGAGTGGTTTGGGTTGAAAGGGACCTTTAGAGGTCATCTAGTCCAACCCCCCTCCTGTGGGCAAGGACATCCTCCACAAAACCAGGCTGCTCAAAACATCATCCAGCCCGACCTCGAACACTTGCAGGAATGGGGCATTTACAGCTTCTCTAGGCAACCTCTTCCAATGTTTCACCACCCCCACAGGAAAAAGTTTCATCCTTATGCCCAATCGAAATCCACATTCTCTGTTTAAAACTGTTGCTGCCCGTACACGCCCTGGTAAAAAGCCTCTCTCTGTCATTCCTACAAACCCCTCGTATGTATTGAAAGGTTGCAATAAGGTCTCCTCAGAGCCTTCTCTTTTTCAGGCTGATCAACCCCAGAGATCTCAGCCTTTCTTCACTGGTGGCCCTTGGAACAAGTAATTGACTTTTAATGTACTTTGAATTCAAATATAAACTGATATTCTGGTTTCCAAATCTGCATCACAGTCAGAGGACCAAGCTAGCAGCTTTGTTCATCTGCAACAGTAGATAGTTCAGCAACATCATCTTACCTGTTTTTCAGCAGGATGACACCTGCCATCTACAGTAAAAAGCCAAAGTACCTCCAAAATGCAGAGCTACAAGTAATTTCACGAATGCAAATATAATCCAGGAGTACATAGAGCCTCCCTCTTTTTTTTTTTTAGTTGTTTTTTTAAATATGAACACAATTACGGGCAACTCTTCTGACAAGTACATTATTGTTCCTGGTTGCATTCAGCAAACTGACTGGAAAGAAGTTAAAAGAAAGGAATGAACAAGTAGTACACGTTAACCGACTTATTTCCCAACATACCTGTTTGGCAATGGCTTTACTATCCAACTTGTTGTACACTTTCCTGATTTTTGCCACTGTAAATGAAGAAACTGACAGCGCGTAGAGTCCAAATGAGACCTTCTCCTCTGGTACCAAAGACACTGGAGATGGGTTGATTCCTTCAGACTTTGAGTCTTTGCCTTAGAGACAAAATAAAAGTTCACTTCAGTAAAAACGCTGTTTTCCTCTTCAGATTCCAGAGTAGATTCTTAAGTAAATTCTATCGCAGGGTAAGTACTGAAGAAGGGTTTTACAAATAGCTGAGCGGCGATAGTCTCGCTCACTGTAGCTAGGAGTAGTTTGATAGCGTAAGAGTCGTGGAATAAATCTGCTATTCAAGATAAAAGGGCAATGCACAGCAAACATTTCCTTGCAGGGAGATCTACAATATTAACCTGTGGCTTGGCCAAGCAATAGAAGATGTGGTGCTTCCTCATCTGAATTTTTGGAAGGCAACATTACTCCTGTACTCAGCCTAAGGGCTGTTCACTTCCCTTTCCACACGAAGAAGAAAAATATGAATCAAAAAACCAGAGAAGTACCTGGTACATTCTGCATCTCTGCCTGTGACAACAGGCTTTTTACATTGGTTTGCTAGGAAAAACACTTCAGGGAATGGTACAAGAGCTGAAAGATTGAATAAAAGACCAAAAGGCCCAAGCATCAGATGAATATCAAAGTGTATCTTTAATATTTTGTATCCATTGCTCTGGAAGTGCAAGCTTCTTGTGAAGAGGTGCAGACACTGTGGTTGACAGCTGTCTGCAGCAGTTGAAGGGAGCTTGTAGAACTGAGCACCTGAAAGCTCACCATAGATTCCCTTCTCCATCTTCACGCCGGGTCGAAAGGTGAAAGACATTTAAGAGAATTCAAAAAGCAGGAAGGCTCCTCACCTAAGGCTGAAATGGGTGAGCAGCTGGCTGGCTACATAACTTGTTGAATCAGGGTGATGGCTCTGTCAAGTCTCACTTAATAGAGAGTATCAGAAGTCTTGGTTTCCCTATAAATGAAATCTCCATTGCATCCTCTGCTCACACAGGTGCCCTGAGAACATTTCTCCATTGCAGCAAACAGACAAGGGAATTCCTTCTCCTGAACCAGTAACTGCTCGCTCTCTGAGGGGTCCTTCCAAGACCTGACAAGCGTCAGGTTCTTAATTTTGTTTAAACACAAAATTCTCAGAAGATGGCAACCTCGCTCAATGAAACCGGGGACAAAACTTCCAAAGGAAACATTGCACAGGCAAATGGCAAGTCAGGTGCAATTTGTCCGTCAGGACGACAGAGGAGGGCTGCAAAGGCTCTTCCCTTCACCAGGATTCCCACAGCCAACCACCACACTGAGGAAAACCAAGCATTTTGGAAAGAGGGGCCGAGATAAAAGTGTAAGATAGAGCTCTAACTGCACCCTGCTCTCTGACTCCTTAGGGTTCAGCACAGTGCACAGGACGTGGCCAGAATTAACTCCAAACAGAAACGGGCTCTTTGCTCTGGAGCAGTCTCCTCCAGAACTACAACGAACTGAGCAAAGGAGAAATACATCACCACGCTGGAAAAAGTCAGGCTGGGGAGAGATGAAGAACCCTTAAGTTACTGTGGGCTTCCTGGGGAACACGGCCTTAGCTTAAAGGCAGGAAGATCTTTTAATTCCTGGAAGTGAATGAATAAATTCACCTTCAGGGAATTTGCTTTGGCTAATTCTCTACTTAAAACTTGCACGCTGCCAGTCGAACCACCTTCCAGGAGACAAAAATAATTGACTAGCAGATACTTAAATCCAGAGCTGCTTGCCAGGCTTGTCTAGCTGTCAAAAAGCAAGTACGTGACACACATCTGCACATGACCAAATTCAATTCCCTGAAGTTTTTCACTGAAGATGGGTAGGGAAAGCTACCTTCTTTATCAAGACACTTGGTTCATTCATGGCCTGACCATCACATACATTTGAGGGGGTGAGGGTGTCTGTCACCAATTGTACATACTTTTCCTACCACTCACTCACTGCCTCCTTCCTTGAGATGGTGACAGTTTCTCTCCAGAAGAGCTGGAGAGCATTACTGTCCTTATGGGGAAAGAAAATGCAAGGACAAGCTGACTTGATACACTGCCCATTTTTATTTACGCTTCACTGAAAAGCCCTGTGCTAGCCAGGTGAACAAAGAGAACCTTCTGACGTAATGCTGATGCCAGCGAGGAGTTACTCTAACTGCAGAGGAACACAGAGAGCTCTACAAAACAGAACCATCTTTCTAGTGACAGAGCTAATGAAGAATCCGTTGTCTGAGTATTTAAAAACAGGGCTATGGACACACTTTTCTAACAAGGTTATTCACATCTTTTTGTGCTGCGCTGCCCTCAATGTCAAACAAGAACACTTACAAAATATAACTGCCCATATTTGTTCACAACAAACGCTTAAAGATTATCTGCTGCACCATAATCCCTCCCTGTTGGATTTTTTTCCCCTTCATTGACCTATTTAGGCTCTTTAAACGACTTTTCGAGCCAGCCGTGCTTAAAGTACAGAATACACTGCAGATGTGCAAATGAGTGCTATCACTCAAAACTCACAAGTTAAAATGCCTTTCCAGTTTCACTTTCCACAGGTAAATGTCATGTACAGCATGAAGAATCACAGAGTCAGAGAAGAGTAGGGGTTGGAAGGGGCCTCTGGAGATCAGCGAGTCCAACCCCCCTCTGGAGATCAGTGAGTCCAACCCCCCTGCCAGAGCAGGGTCACCCAGGGCAGCCCACACAGCAACAGACCCAAGGGGGGTTGGAAAGTCTCCAGAGCAGGAGACTCCACAGCCTCTCTGGGCAGCCTTTTCCAGGCTCCATCACCCTCAAAGACATGTTATCTCATGTTGAGGTGGAACTTTCCATGTTTCCCCTTGCGATTTTAACCTCTTGTCCTATCCCAGGGCACCACTGAAAAGAGACAGGCCCCTGCTACGTGGCACCCACCCTGCAGAGATTTGTAACCATTCCTAAGAACCCTTCCAGTCTTCTCCAGACCAAACAGCCCCAGGGCTCTCAGAAGTATGTTAAAACAGCAATGTGGATTTCTATCATGCTCTTCATTGGCAGCTGCTAAGCTTCTTCCTAGGAACACCTGGCTTTGGCTCTGCTACTACGTACTCTCCCTTCTCACCTCTTCCGCCACTGCGCACACAAAAGATTCCGCTGCGCCCAGGCCAAGTTACTCACTGCCATTTGAACAGTACTTACATGGTACATATACTGCTTGAAAGCTTCCGACGTAATTTGGTCCCAGCTCATAAATGGTGCTAACACCTGGGGCAGGCAAAACTTCCTCCAGGAAATGCGTAGGGCCCAGGCGCCACACCAAGGAGGAGACCTGGCGCTGCGCGGGCGGCGTGCCGATGTAGGCGTAGACGGTGCTGACCACGGGCGGGTTGGCAGAACCAGAGCCACTGGGACTGCTGTGAATATAGTGAAGCTGTAAGGGAGAAAAACAATGGAGAAGTTATTTGGAGAGAGCATGGGAACCGTGAAAAGAAAGTAGGCAGATCAGAATCATAGGATGGTAGGGGTTGGAAGGGAGCTCTGGAGATCAGCGAGTCCAACCCCCCTGCCCCAGCAGGGTCACCCAGGGCAGCCCACACA
>JANHFX010003972.1:0-25974 GCA_027560015.1 Chloroceryle amazona
TTCTTCCTAACATCTAACCTAAACTTCCCCTGGCAGAGCTTAAGCCCATGTCCCCTTGTCCTGTTGTGGGTTGCCTGATATGATATGATTTACCCCTCTTTTACTAAGTTGGAAAGCACCCTGTAAACTTGCTTAGCTTGTTTGCTTTGTTATTCAGCTTAAACAGGAAAAACAAAACCCCAAAACAAAACACAACCTCTGTGGGAACAACAAACTAGTGAATATTAAAGCAAACAAAACCAAATTTCCCAAAGCCTAAAGGGCTGTTGTGAAATTAAAACTTAAGGTGTCCAGTCTGGGAGCACACCCTGTTGCAGGAGAGCAGCAACACACATGGTCTCCAAAGGCTTTACATCCAACCATCCTAAAATTCCTGCTGTCAACACCCAGGGTAGGGATGCCATCCAGAGGGACCTTGATAGGCTGGCGAGGTGGGACACGAGGATGATCCAAGGGCTGGAACACCTCTCCTATGAGGACAGGGAGAGAGTTGGGGTCACTCAGTCTGGAGAAGAGAAGGCTCCAAGGAGACCTTATTTTGGCCTTCCAGTATCTTAAGGCATCCCACAAGAAAGCTGGGGAGGGACTTTTTAGGATGTCAGGTAGTCATATGACTAGAGGGAATGGATCAAAACTAGAGGTGGGTAGATACAGATTAGACATTGGGAAGAAGTTCTTCACCATGAGGGTGGTAAGACACTGGAACAGGTTGTCCAGAGAGGTGGTGGAAGCCCCATCCCTGGAAGTTTTTAAGGCCAAGCTGGATGGGGCTCTGAGCAACCTGATCTAGTGGGAAGTGTCCCTGCCCATGGCAGGGGGGGTGGGAACTAAATGATCACTAGATGATCTTTAAGGTCCCTTCCAACCCTGACAATTCTATGATTCTGTGAAAAGGAACTGTTCCCAGCTTTACATCCTAACTTAAGGTACCTCTCCTGGGTTGTTAGTTGATTCCACCTTTCCAAGCAGAACCAGCTTTCAAGCTCATTAATGAGCAGCACTTATCGTCATCCCTCAGAAACGTAGTGGAAAATATGAAAGCACAATGAAAGTTATATCTGGAAACTTAGCATCTGATGAGCTGAAACTTTGTTATGGGAAATATGCTGCTTCTGTTCAGCAACAAACTTGGCAGAGGTCTTTTTTTTTTTTTTTTTTTCCCCGAAATCAAGTACCACATTACTATGTGACAGAAGTAAATAATGACTCATTAAATGATCCGAAGGAGAAAAACTGAAGGCTTGATCCTCTCAAAGGTATTTGAACTGGGAAATTTGATAATGTCACCAACCGCAGCAGCAAACATTACTTGAAGATTCTCTCTCTTTATTAAGCCAGCCAGTAGCGTGCTGAAACCACTGCTCTGTGCTGTTGTGCAGTCACTTTCACAACAAAGCTTTGTTTTTCCATCCTCAAAGATTGATACAGAAAAAGTCATACATCAAAAAGGCTGTGTGAAGAATTAGACAGAAACACAGCCACAGCTGGTCTTCTCAGTGTCAAGCACACTGCATTTAAGGGACCAAGTCTCTCACTGAAGACTTATTTTAATTCTCCTGAAGTTTGACTAAATACTCTAAACCCCATTCCTTTAGCGCCCATTACCACAATACTCACAGCTCTTGTACCAAACTAAAGACTTGTTGCAAAACTCTCAGTGACAAGAAGCAGATTCATTAAACAAGAACAGGAAAGCACAAAACAGAAAGTATGATACAGTCTACGTGAAATGTCTGATACTATACAGCAAACCCACCACAGAGCAGGGAGACCAACTCCAAAAGCATATTTAAAATAAATTATTCTTCCCTTCCCTTTCACAGTACTTAAGGCCTCAGCACAGATTAAGTAGGCAATCCCTTTACTCCTTGTAAATTACCTCATCCATAGTAAATTGTCTCAGTTGGTATTTTGGTGGGAAAGATGGGAGGGTGGCACGTCTTTCATTTTCAACTACTACTCTGACGTTGTAAGGTCTCTGCAACAATGTTCTTAGCAATCTCTTTAGCACCTACAGGAGTTGTGCCCTGACCTCTGATAGTGACTACAGTGGCAAAAAGTTAAATATATAAGGTTAAAAACGGTATAAGTTCAATTTAAGTACAAATGTAACCCTTTTATGCATTTTTGCAGCTAAAATTTGTGCCATATTCAGACCTGGAACTTTAGCTGAATCATTAAATAAAAAAAATTAGATGAAGCTGTCTACAGTAATGAGGGTATTTGTATTTGCAGCTTGATTCTCGGCTCTACTGAGATTTACCTTTTTAAAAATAAGACAGTACATATAATTAAATCAGATATAATTTTTCTACAATGATTTCTCCTCACTGGAGATTTATAGCTACATTCCTTTTCCTTTTAATAGGCGTATCTTTCTGTGTTCATTCCTTGGGTGTTCATTGGCATTAACTTTGGGGCAGTGTCCATCATCCTCTTCAGTCTTCATTTGACAGTAAGATAGGGCTGTGTCTGTCCTAGGGGAAAAATGTTTGATACCCACTGAAGAGGAGGGTATATCCACCAAGAGAGGAATGGTGCTTCATGTGCAGCACTGGGGTAGTGGTCATCTCTGTATCAGCAGAGGCAGGATGATCCTTCCTAACTTCTTGCCACATACTGCTCTGGACCTGGGTAACATCCACCAAATGCAAAACCTCTCCCTTTATCCAGCTTTCACAAAAGGGACTTATAATCCTTCTTGAGAAGGATTTTTTTGCATTCACATGCTTTAAGGTTCCAAAACTTTCTGAAATACTTAATTTCCCATGCAAAACAGCAATCTTGGACTGGGACTTTATTTCCTTTAATACCAAACTGCTTGATTTATCTTGTCCCACAACACACAACCACCTTGTTTATACGGTGTTTATTGCAAGAGGCAGAGTGGTGGATTTTTTTCTCAGTTTGCAAATATAAACAGGCCCCTTAAGCCTTCCCTGATCACTTTAGAGATGTAAAGAGAACAGCTTTTGCATCTGCCTGTAGAGACGCAGGCCTGCCATTTCTAAATTCAGTAAGCTATTGAATTTTAACAGTGTGTGTTCAGCAAGCACTATGGTATGTCACAAAAATATGTTTTCACTTTCTGGACTGCAGCTCAACCAAACAACTGCTTGTGATTCCTACAGGTAGCTGCAGTTCATTGTGACTTTTTCCTTAAGCCAACTCTTCCTTACTATGCATAGATCACAAAAATCCTCCTGACAGTTGAAGTGACTAAATTCCAAATGTTGCCAATGCCATGATCTTACGTATAAACCAAGTTGCTTCTCTTTTTTTATCTCCCTGGCACTTATACAAGATGTTTTTATCAATGCTCAACTTCTTTGACGTATTTAGGCTCAAATTAACTACTATCAGTACTGCAGACAATAGTAACTGCTTGTTTATGTGTAAAATGTTCTTACAAGCTTTGTTACTATCCTCTTTTTAGTATGTAGGCAGTCATTTCCATACTGGAAATGCTTTACCATTATCAGTGGGTTTGAAGAAGTTAAATTTGTGGCAGTTCCAGTCTCAGCAAATTTTATTTTATTTTTTAATCTCCATAAGAAATATTTATATATACACTAGTCCTCTTTAAGCTGGATAAAATCACCACATTTTTCCTCATCATTTGCATGCACAGGGTTTAAATACAATATTGTGGGTACTGCTCACCTCTGAATGTCTCTAAATTCTCTTTAGTTTTCTCTATTCAATCCCCACCTTCTTCTTTGCCATGGTCTACATCTTACTTTCTCACATCTGTCTGACAATACTCAGAATATATTGGTAGGGAGAAACAAACACATTACAATTTTAAGACACACTGAAAGCCAGAGCTGCATTCTCTTGATGTACAAGAGACTTTTCTCCTGTCAGTATTTCTTGTGACTAGCATAAGCACATCAAATTAACAGGCTGGTCCCAAATCCACATTCATGTCCCTCTTCTAACTCAGCCCTTCCAGGCAGGTCTTCATGAGCAGGAAGATGACATGCTTCCACACCTGCACATGGAAAGTGATGCCAAGTATCTCCAGCTCACTCTCTTCCCTGCAGTCATTTCAGACCCAATACACAAAACTATCTGTACACGCTAGAGACCAACCTTACTAGGGAAAAGGAACAGCTCTTGCTTTCAAGAACAGCAGGCACAGCCCCCCCACACTTAGCAGGTACTATGTACAGCATACCCTCCTAAATCAACACCCAGCAACACTAAAGCGGAGCCTCCAACCATGGTAAATCACTCGAGTTCTGCTGAGGTCCATGAACTGGTGGCAATTATCTCCACCCAACCACCTGGCCCAGAGGACATCCAAGTAACACCAGCACATTTGAATCACTGGGACTATTTAAGGAAAAAGCTAAAAGGAACAACTGAAATTCTTATCAGGGGCTGCTTTGGCTAGAAATACCTAGTCATGAAAGGTTAGCAGAAAGCATGGGGCTGTCTTTGACAGAGACCCTATCAGAGGTCCTATTAAAGGTTAAACAACTGATCTTTTCGATGAGTAATCCCTAACTTTCATCTGCAGATGGCTGCTAGGAGTGGATTTTTCCTGAGCAGCTTCAGGCATGGCCCTGCACTGCCCTTCTGCTGGCGAGCTGCTGTCCTCTGTGGTGTAAGGGAAACCAGCTCAGCCCACAGCGGGGTGGAACTATTTTAAGTAATAGCGTCTGATACTAGAAGAGCATGAAATTCAGTCCTGACATAGCTGAAATACCTAAACCCCCCTAAAAAGAACAAAAATAATAATAATAAAAAAAAAATCTATCTCAAAAACCTTCCTAAAGGCTTATAAACAGAACTCTGTAGATTGCTTTCAAGCTGTAAGCCAATAAAAGCTAACTTCTCTAACTTACGTCTTACTATTAAAAAAAAAAAAATCAAACAAAATCCATCTATCCACAGTAACAATCACACAGAGTTTTATCTATTACTTGAGGACTGAGTTTTCTTGCCTCTATTCTAAGACCCATTATTGTACACACAAAAGCAGCCCACATAACACCACATAATGGGCTGTACTGCTGGCTGATTGACACAAGGCAGCAGAAGACCCAGGGGAGATAATGCACTGTCATAATACATACCAGTAGGCATACAGCCTCTCACTTTAATACAAAAACTAAGGACCAAAGAGTCCCAGTGATCTAGCTTTAGTCAAATCCTAAACCAAAAAGGATTCCATGTAGAGAAATTATACTCAACTAAAATCATAAAAAAGAATAAGAACCACTATTATTCTTAGTATTATCTTCACCATCCTATGTAAGCAGTTAAAAAAATCTCTACCAACAAACACTTAAGGCTGACGTCTGCTGAGTCTCCCACTAATTTTCCCCTCCCCAGGAAGGCCACAGCCCAGGTTAGCTATACAGTCTAATGTATTACATCCTTTTTTCTTAAGAATTGCAGAACCAGAGAACTAAACTAAAACGTTCATTGAAAAGGTGACGAAGAAGAAGAAAAAAAAAGTGATTTGCTTAATCATGATAAACCCATCATCCAAGTACCCCAAAACAATAGCCTTTAAACCTCATCATCACTAGCATTTCCATAAAGCCAGGGAAGTGAGATGTGAAGGCGGACACAGACAAAAAGGAGGTGACCAGGGCCTCAGCACCCTAAAGGCCCCTCTTCCCTACTGCAGGGCCAGAGGGGAAACTCTGTCCTAAGGCTCCTGCATGCTTTGCCCAATTTTGCAGCGCCTGGTCTATGAGCTTTAGGAACAGATCACTTCAAGCCCAAGGCAGACACAATATCAGGTTGCTTTTTTTTTATTATTATTATTTTTTCACCTGGTACTCTTCTCCATCTTCTTCTCCAGCATCATTCTTCCTGATTTAATATCCAATTTTAGCTCCATGCTATTGGCACACTTAGACCTTGCTTAATAGCATGAGCAATCTTTACACTCTGTCCCAGCTTATTAATTTCCTTAACAGATATACTAAAATATCTGATTAAATGCATTTCTCATTCACTGTAAATAAGTCATGTAAAAATATAACTGAAGCTTTTTTCAGAGCTGGTATTCAGCTGATGTTACCAATCATAATTTGCTGCACTTTTCTGTCACAAGCAGAATGCCTGGTCAATGTAATTCAATAGTTGTGAGGAAAGGGCAGGCCCTTCACTGGGGCAAGTTGTCAGAAATCCACTGAAAAAACTCAGAACCATAACGAGACACTGGCTGAGCATTTGCCCTAAAACACAGTCCTAGCCATAAGATGCAAAACTCATTCCACTGAGTTGTGTCTTTGTGCAATATCATTCCCAGTCTTAAAAATACCAATACAAAAATAAAAAAAGAAAGAAGTGGATGTGGCAAATTTTGGCACATTGTGGAGAAGCAGTGACTTTGCCATGGCTCAACAGATACCGGGAAACATGTTAAAAGAGCAATTCAGAATAGGAGGGAAAGGTAGTCCCATCTACCAGTAAGGAGTAGATTTTTACCCCCATTTACAACCCGAGTTGTCAGGGGAAGAGTATGAAAATTACACAGCCATTTCAGAAGCAAGAAGCATCACTTCCTGGGAAGGTTTCTTCCTCTTTTGAAAAGCTTAGATGATGTCTAACACCCTGAATAGTCAGAAGACCTGTTCACAAAGGCAGCAGCAGAGGACAACAGTACTGTTGTAATTCCAGAATGCCAAAACACTTATTAACTAATAAGATGATGAGAAAAATGTTGCTACACACACACGTAACACCGACTGTCTTACTTAAATCTAAACTATCTCAGTCTGAAACTCATGTTCCTCGTGGAGATAATACAGAAAGGCAGAAATACAAGCAAAAACCAGGGGACAGGGTTTTTCTAAATTTTACCGTCATGAGTTGAGGCATTTTGCTATTCCACTTATGAAAATATCAGCATGTATCACTATTACTGACTATACTGACACTATTACCCAGGCACAAATTAAAGCCAGGTTAAGGAGTGAGACATCATGCCGATCTTTGAAAAGTTTTTTGGCTTATTTGCCATTTCCTCCCATTTCTCTCTTGTAAGTATCGTATTTGGGCCAATTCTGTTTAGCATATTTATCAATGACCTTGAGGAGGGGATCAAGGGCATACACAGCACATTTGCAGATAAAACAAAGTTGGGTGGGAGCACTGATCTGCTTGAGGGCAAGCTCTAGGAGAAGGATCTGGCCAGGATGGCTCAATAAGCTGCGGCCAGTGGGATGAGCTTCAACAAGGTCAAGTGCCAAGTCCTGCACTTGGGTCACAACAACCCCTTGCAACACTAGGCTTGGGGAAGAGCCACTGGAAAGCCACCTGGAGGAAAAGGCCCTGGGGGTGTTGGGTCAACAGCCAGCTGAATATGAGCCAGTGTGTGGCCAGGTGGCCAAGAAAGCCTACGGCATCCTGGCTTGTATCAGCAATAGCATGGCCATCAGAACTAGGGCAGTGATTGTTCCCCTGTACTCAATACGGGGGGGGGCTGCACCTTGAATACTGTGTTCAGTTTTGGGCACCTCACTACAAAGAGGACACTGTGATCGTGGAGTGTGACTGAAGAAGGGCAATGAAACTGAGGGATTTTCCAGAGCAAAAGTCTTTTGAGGAGAGGCTGAGGGAACTGGGGTTGTTCAGCCTGGAGAAAAAGAGGCTCAAGGAGACCCTATAACTCTCTAGAACTCAGTGAAAGGAGGTTGTAGTAAGGTGGAGGTCAGCCTCTTCTCCCAAGTAACAAGTGATGGGACAAGAGGAAATGGACTCAGGTTGCACCGGGGGACTTTCAGGTAGGATGGTGGGATAAATTTCTTCCCTAAAAAGATTGTCAATCCCTGGAACACACTGCCCAGGGAAGTGGTGAAGTGACCTTCTCAGGAGGTATTCAAAAGACATGTAGATGTGGTACTGAGGAACATGGTTTAGTGATGGACTTGACAATGCTGGGTACAGTTGGACTTAAAGATATTCTCCCACCTAAATAATTCTAAGTGCTCAAAGCCTGAAGCTACAAGCAGCTTGTTCCTCTAATGCCCAGCATTTACCCACATTCAGGTGTCAAAGGCAAATGCAAGAATCCTACCATCAGAAAAGCTGAGTGCACAGTTCCAAAGGCAAACTTTTAGCACAATAGTAAATTGCCATTGTGCTTTCAATGTGCTGTGTGCATATTTTGGGACTTTAAGACTTCCCCATTTAATGGAGGAACAATGAATAAGTGCATTTCAAAAGTTCACAGAGGAGAAAGCCCTTCTTCAAAACATAAAAAAAGCTTCAAAGTATACCTAAATACTGGTGGCATCTGTGTATCCAATAAGGGGCCAGGGGACTACTTTGCCAGACGCTATACAGACACTTTCCTTACATTTCTTATGAATGAAGAAGCCCTGTTTAAAAAAAGCAAGAGCAGCTGTTAAGCTGAACACTGGCTTCTTTGAAAGTTATGTGACATCTTTAGAAGGAAAAAACTATAACTCTAACCAGAGAATTGTGTTGCTTTTATAAGTGATGAAACAGAGAAAAGAGTTGAAGGATTATTTTTTTTAAACTGCTTACACCATGACTAATGCAAGTCCTCTTTGGTTACTTTCCACTGAAACATCAGAGTGTAAAAATATTACCCACCTATTTGGTGCCTGTTGGAGTAAGTCACTTTGCCTGTGCTACACTATAAATAATGGTATTAGTGGCAGGGAGTCAACTGCTCGAATACTAGCAGACCTCCAGCACTTTTCTTGTCTGGGCAAGCAAACACTTCAACTCCACACAAACAACTGCTGGCCACTAAATCTTATGCTCATACTTTTGGGTCATGTTTAGTATTGAACTTGTTTGGGTATTTTTTTAATTACTATTATCAGTCTGTGCTTCTACCTGCATTCTTGAAAAGCACAATCTCCCATAAGAGGTAGCGGGTTTTAACTGTTTTCTTTTCCTTCTAAATGCTACTCACCTATTTAGTGTTTTGTTTCATAACACACTTGCAACTGGATCATAGGTAGAAACAATTTATTATGCCAACTCTGTAATAAGAAACCCTCTAGAGGCTTATCACTATGAGCACAAACAGGTAAAGCCCTATGAAACCAGGAAACGTTCAAAACCCCCTTTTTAGAAACTCTCTCTATTGCTCGCCAGTTCTCTGATAATGGGAAGAAGAAAAAAAATTTGAAAGGTGCCCTGTACAGTTTAGCATTCAATCTGGCTGCATGTTTAACTAAGAAGTTACCTGAAATAAAATGAATAATGTTTTACTCATTTGCAAAGTTAACTTGGTAGTGCTATTTCCAAGAGCCACAATATGATCCTTCTCTCTATCCAGGAAGATCTGTTCAGCAAGAGCTTTTAGGCCACTTCAAGCATCATTGTACATCTGCTCTGGAGCACATAAGACATCAAGAAACTGCAGAGCACTTGCTAGCATTAATAGCAAACGCAGTTGTATGCAACCCATTTTAATGGCACACTACAGCAACCCTTGGGTAAATCCAGATTGTTGTGAGCCAGAAGGGCACTCTGTGACCAAATACATTTAACAAAGTTTCTCCTCTGGTACTGTGTTTTTTCTAAGTGTGTAGTACAGGCTCCATAAAAACAGGATCTTGGCTGTTTTTTGAGTCTGTATTTTACCTTAACTGCATCTGCAGCTGTAAAAGCCACAGGGAGCCACAAGTGTAGTTAGGGCTGGCATCTGCTGTTACCTCCACCCACTTATCCTGGGGAGACATAACTAAGTACCATTTCCCCCCCCCCAACATTCACAAGCCAGAATTTCATAACAGGAATGCAGTTCATCATAAATGGATGATTTACCAGATCTAACATAGTGACAAAGTTTAAGTGATTTTATACATCTCTGACCAGGGGCTTCACCACCAGCCAGCACTGTTCATCTTCCCTACTTGTGCCTGCAAACATCAACAATTTCAGAAGGGAAAAAACCTAATGTTATATAATAAATATACTTTTTTAGCTATGCTTTGATTTACACAAACCAGTTTGGATTAAAAATTGCTAGTTTTTGCAGAGAACAGGAGGTGCGAGATTTGACTAGCCCCTCTATTGAGGAAAAGTACATTAATCTTTCAGAAAAACAAAGAGAAAGAAACACTGACTTTTTCAGGTTGAATGAATTATGGGAGCAGATAAAAAACGATCTAAGTGAGACTGCCCAGTTTCAGTTTTCATATTGAACTCAAACTGCTGCTTTTGTGATTTAAGAATCATTTATGAAAATTTGAGAAGTTCTTTCAGAAACAGACCTGAAGTAACCACTATCACACATGTTCACAGTAAGTTTTACAAGCTTACATTCATTTTTCCACTACTGAATATGTATTAGAGGTGTTGCTATCTGATGTCCTTAATATATCAATATTTAAAAACAAGTCTAACATTTTTTTAATCAGAGATTGCTTTCAATACGTATCGCGAAAAAAGTTTTGAAAAATAGGATAAGAAAACATATGAGGCTCCTTTTACCCATTACTAGATAACATGATAGTCTGAAGTGTCTCCGTGCCTGCAGGATAAATCGAAAATAAATCCATTGGTTTCAGCCTACCACCATACATCCCCTGCATTTCAGAAGAGATTCCCCCTAGTCAAGAGGCATTAAACATTTTTGTGGAGAAAAAAAAAAAAAAAGTCATGCTCAGTCTCATCTATCTAGTGAAGTGCAACACCAGTCCCTGTCATCTTCTTGAAAAGTAATCAGATATATTTGCTAGGGCGATGAGAGATAACATTTCATAGTTCATGACTCACGAAAGTCTTTCCTTACAGCTGAAGGAGGCTGGTGAACACTGAATGCCTTGTTAAACACGGATGTTTCCGCCCTGACCCACGCAGACCCACAGCAGCGACCCAGCTCTACATGTGCTCCAAGGCTGCAGGTCCCTTGTAAGTCTCATGCTGAGATGGGTAAGGATGTTTTCCCCATGACCAGTACTGCAATATGCACATTCCCAAGAAAAAAAATCTGAGATTATTTCAGCTTCCTCTCCCCACCACTCATATGAGCTACAGCAGTTCAGACTACGGTCAGGTCCATAGCACTTTCCACTGTTTGATGTTGCTGCAAGAAAATTTACTCTGAGTTGCTACAGTACCAGAGAGGTATAACACTAGAGATAAATGATAATGAATGAGACCATACGACACATTCCCTGCTACCAATTTCATCTGCACGTGACCATAGCACACTTTGGGCAGAGCTGCTGGAAGAACTGCAGCCCAATTTACACAACACAGAGTTACAAGACAGCTCATTAGGGAGATGGGCGATAGTCATGAACTCTCTAGTCACCCAAATCATTTCCACCCCGATGTGCTGCCCATAAGCCCCTGACTGCAAGATCCTGCCACCCACAAAACAGCGTGGGCATTAGTTAGTTCTGCCCCATAGCTGGTGAGCACTGATAGCACAGCCCAGCTTCCTGCAGTGGGGGCCACCAGCTGCTTCTTATTACATGCTCATTGGGGCTCTGCCCAGCTATGCCATATCTTCATATCCACCCTGCTCTGCCTCTGAGGGGAGGGTGCAACATGCTGCCCTGACAGCAGAAACAATTCTGCATGACCCAGCCTCCACTCTCTCCAAGGATATCAGGATACTGTCTGTCAAGGGAGGCCGCTCTGGTGCCCCATGAAGCCAGTCATGCTGCAGCTGAGGCAGTTGCCCCCATCCCTGGGAACATACAAAAAATGAGACGAAGTCCTTCCAGCAGCAAGCATCTTTCCAAAACCCAAACCAAGCAGGTCAACCTAATGACCTACACTGAAACCAATTATTTCTTCTCAGAGCTGTCATTTGTACTGAACAGAATGAAAGCCAAGACATGTCTACACAGTATCTCAATTTGCTGTGATGTGGGTGTATAAATATTTTGGGTATAAGTTCTTTGCACAACATAGAAGGTAACACAGAAGTAAAGCCAGTGCTCTTGTTCATAGGGAAAAGTAAACTAAACAGGAAGAAAATCCATGGCATGTAACAAACAATTACAAAATGAACAGAATGACAAGCTTCTGGCAAAATTGTTATTTTCATCCCTAAGTTTTTAAAAGATTTAGTCTAGCACAAAGCTTGTAACCTAGCTCTGGTGACAATGTGCTAGGTGACATATGGAAGGGTAGCCAACTCAGACTCAAGAACATGTAACATAGCTGTGAAAGTTTTCATTAAAAAGTATTATCTCCATAAACTAGCTGCAAGAGTATTAAATCCTTTAACCAAGTGTATGCAGAAATTACTTAACTGTACATGGACACACAAATAAGAATAGACTTAAAATTATTCAACAAATTTTTCCATTTTACTTTTTGCACTTGAGTCAAATAAACAAAAGCAATCTCTTCCCACAAAGTTGTTGTGTTTTAATTTCTGCCATTTACTAATGAAAGTTCCAGAAAGAACTGAAGGTGTAGACAGCTTTTATTTTATAAACAATTAAGGAAAGAAAGTACAGATTTTTAAAATTAATAAACTGGTTTTAACAAATGGAAAACATTAACATTATGTTACCACTTCTGTTGACAGATTAACCTTGAGTCCAAAGGGAACAGGAAGCTCAACAACACAGGCTTTCACTTATGCACGAATATATAAACAGTTACTTTCAACCTACCTGAACACTTCTAAATCAGCATTGAGCTACTTTATAGCCTATTTGGGCATTGGAATAACAATAACAGAATTCTACAACATAAAACCAAACTCATTATTTCATCAGTTACCTGGATTAGCATAGAACTAAGAGCAGATGATGTGAAGGCCTAGGAGATTATTACATATTTCAGTTAAAAATATTACAGGCAAGCAAGCTCAGCACCAATGCCAAGGCCTCATTCTGCAGTAGAGGTGGAAAGACAAAGAGGCCTCGTCCAGATCCTGGCACAAGGTGCCAAGGACTCTCCTCAAGTTATTCTGTCCACAGACTACCCCCCAGTATCCCTTTGGCAGCCACATAGCCTGGATGATGATCATCAGCCACAGAGGTTAAACTGGCATTTGTAGGAGAGAAAAGCACTGGTCACTATGCCTGACCCACGCACTGGTAACGGCTAAACATGATGGCAAAAGCAGCATCCAGGAGAATAACCAGGAATAATTTCCAAGAAGCCAGTGAGTATATCACTTCTTTGATTTCTGACATTTTTAACAAATACAAAGAACACAATAACAAAATAAAAAAATATTTTCAGTATTTGCTAATGTACAGTATTACAACAGTCATCTGTCCTTATTTAAATACAGAATAAGAGGAGAGTTATATTTGAAATTAACAGCACTGACTTGCCACAAGCTTAATTTTAGTCGTCATACATGTGCATCTTACTCCCAATAAGGGAAGCTAGGCATATACAGAGAAAAAATCCCAAAACCCTAAACCCCATACCCCAAACCTAAAGCACAGATGAAGTCAAGAGCTTCAGTACAGCAATGCTTGATCCAAAAAAGCATCAACTGACCTGAAATAATGAAAAAGTCAAAAGGCATTACAATATGATTTTTCTCCCTCTGTTTGTTATTCAAGTCTATTGGGAACAGAGAGAGAGAAGGAAGTAGCTTTACCAAGTACAATGCACCTCTGGTTATTCCTTTAGCTTGTGTTATAAAGAATTAGCTTTGCTCCTCTATTGATGTTAATCCTTAGAATATTGACTATCATGTATTAATTAAAAATTTTAAAAGTACTATTTTTCCAACATTAAAATCTGTATTATCCTTAATTTAATTTACCCAAAATAATAAAATCTAGAGAGACTTATTTTGGCAGTATATCATACTTTGGAATAATTTAATTAATCTGGTCTTAGTAAAACTTGGAATCAAAGTACAGCTGTTGAGCCATAAATGATTCTTGAATCACACTGAAAACTTCTCCTTTCTCGCATTACCACAAGATGGTCTGATATTTGGGAAAGTTTAGGAAAACAGCATTGCAGTACATTAATACTTGTTGAAAGCCTTATTGTACTTTAAAGTATTTATAATCAGGCTTGAAATATGCTGCCTTCCCTGGTCACACCTCTGTGACTGAAGTGGTCCCCAATTTGCACGCCTTTTCTTTTAGCAAGGGCCCAGATGGCAATTACTGGGGAAAAGTAAGTGTTGAAGAGCCATTTCAGTCAACAGTGAGAGGCTCTTTTACCTTCCTATTCAACATACCCAATATCCATCTTCTTGTTGCTGTTTGCTTCTGGCTGATGAAGTTTGGCCCTATTAATAACAAGCCACACTGTAAGATAAAAATGACCCAAAACACAACCCATCACTGAACATCTTCGCTTTACACTTTAATTCTCTTTGCACAACCCCTGCATTACAACTGCAGGCAGAAATGCATTTCTTTCACAACAGCTTTGACACAGCCTTCACAGTTTATCTTTATGCTTAATTCCCTACAGCTGTCAGGGACGGTGTCGGCACCGGCCGCATGCGGGACCTCGCTGCCGCACCCCAGCGCTGCAGAAGCATTTTGTCATTTCTGCCTTTCTCCCCCTAATCCCCTTTGCTAGCCACAATCTGACCAACGCCTCATGAAAAAACAGATGGCAGTAACCGATACAGTCCGTAATTGTGGCCAGTTAATAGCACAGGATAAGAGTGAGATAAGGACCAAGCGCTGGTGGCCAGCTGCTGCTGAGTTAACCCTTCCCAGCATCACCTCAGCAGGGCTCAGCTGCTCACAAAATCCCAGGGATGAACTGTGGTTATTTCTAGTTCCCCCTTTCTGCTTTTTGCCATTTCATTCATTTCAGGGCTTTTGTGCCTATCAGGATAATGAATTTAAAGCTTGATTCTTCCCTCACACCTTCCAGTCAAGGATCTCAACAGCCCTGCCATTACTGAATTTCTTAGTGGAGCGGGTAACCTTTGCTCCATCTTGAAATGGGCTCAAAGAGTAACAGAGAAGCTAAGTGACTTCTGCAAAAGCTCAGAACCAGATTTATGCCAATATACACTCAGCGTAACCCAGTTTAAACAAAGGAGTTGCTCTGTGTTTCAACTAAATTTGCCCTTCTAAGTAAATATAAACTTTATTCCAAGCTACGAATCCTACACACAGCTAAAGGTAACCATAAACACGCTCCAGAGGGTTATGGATTTGGAACTCTATTTGAAAATATTCCTGTTAAAAACAAGAAAAAGGAAGGAGTAAATAGGAAGTACTTCCACATTATAACATAATAATTTAGACTAGAGCCTTTCTAAAGACTTTACCTCTTTTGGCACATGAGACTGAACCACCATTGTCTCACTTGTAGGTCATTCCTAAGCACTTGCAGACTGTACTCCATAGCACCGTCCAGTCCCATGCCAGCTAGTACTCCAGCGTATGTGCACCACTTAAGTAGCCAATACCATTTTCACAGTTATCTCAGCTCTGAATATACTTCAAAGCAGAAAGGAACTAGAAAGTTCCACTCTACTGTAAACACTAATAGATGATGCCCTTCATGTCCTCTCATGAATTCTGTTATCACCTTACAAACTAGGAGCACTTGCTGTTCTTGAACATCAGAAAAGTAAAACCCAAATGCTGGCCCCTATGGCCTTTCCATTTGTTTTTCTCTGTCACATGTAAGGCAGGTATATAGTCTCCCACCTCATCAATAGGGCATGCAGGGACATATTCTATCCTCTTACTAATATTACCAGCATTCAGGAAGAAAACAGATCACAGTTTCATCACAAAAGACATAGTGCTACAATATAAACCCATGACCAAAACAACTTCAGTAGATATAGCAGCGAGAAGTCCCAAGTGGGATCATGATTTCTAGGTCAAATGCAGAACAACAGCATAGGGAGTATGCATAAAAAGCATCAACTACAATTTTATCCATCTTGTAACGACTCCAAGCATTTTCATTCACCTCATGGAAAAACCTCTAAAATCATTTTAGAGACTTCAGCCTCTCCTGTTTAACAGGAAAATCTCTGAGGGTTTCTCTCCATTGTGTCTGCCTGGGAGGCAGAAACATGATTTGTGCTAATACAGCTCTATCTATGATGTTTGGGCATCCTGCAGAGAGAGACATAAACAGCCTCAAAGTCCACCAAGTGGACCTACAGAAATCTAAAACATTACATCTGGGGCAACACATAATACAAATACAAAGGCAGTTTTTAATTTCAAGAGGTGTTCAGAAAATGCAGCAGGCTTGGGTAGCTCAATTGTTCTGTTCATTAATTAGTAAGGAATTGAAGCTATGGCTGCATATACCATTCCCCCCTCAATCCTCTTCAGGCCACTCAGACTTCTTTAAAATGCAGCTTCTTCCTTCAGCTCAGCCAGACCAGAAGTGAGTTTGGCCTCTAGCTGTTTGACATTCTTTTCTGGGTTTACTTTTACTTCTTTGTGGATAAAAGACATCCATTTCAGAGACCTGGATTTTATTTTTTTTCTATTGATTAGTTATATTTCTGTTAATAATTTCATTGAGAATCAGCTTCCAGGTAGTAATTTTTAAACTTGCCACTTGTATTGTGGTGGATGTCTGCAGCAACACCACAGAAAAAGTATCTCCTTAAAAACTACTGAGCTGCTACTTCTGCAGTGCCATCGAGCTGTTTCTTGGGTATAACATCCCAATGACTACATCTTGAACCCCATGGAGTATACGAAGATTTTGCACAAGTACAGATTTTAGCAGAATTAAGCCAAGTATGAGCCACACCAGCAACAGGAGAGCAACCGTTACTTGATGCTGTATAGTGCAGGATTTGTAATGATTATACATTTTCTAATCCTGCTTCCTTCTGGCAAAACAATAGATTTACTATGACTTTATAGCCACCGTATGTCAATCAGTTGGATTTCCATCACCAGCATTCCT
The DNA here is from genome assembly GCA_027560015.1 of Chloroceryle amazona. Taxonomy (NCBI): domain Eukaryota; kingdom Metazoa; phylum Chordata; class Aves; order Coraciiformes; family Cerylidae; genus Chloroceryle; species Chloroceryle amazona. Next base: position 16,810 of record JANHFX010003972.1, read on the forward strand.
CCCTCACCACCGACATGTTGCTTCCACTTGGCCATAAGCCGCACACTAAACCCTTTCGTGCCATGGAGTTTGATTCAAGCAGGAGGAACAGCCCAGCTCACGTGCCCTTCTTGCAACTGCATAAAGCTGTGGTTGAACATCTTGTTTTTTCATTTGCTATAGACATTTGTTCTTGCAGCTGACCATGTGCAGGAAAATTTGCTCATGTTCCAGAAAAGGACAGCTGCACCACAAATTACCTTAAACCTCCTTGCTCCAGGGATTATCTGGGTACAGTGAAGTGTGTGTATCCTAGGGCAGGGGTCTTTTCTTACTATAAACAAGAGTTATTAACCTCTTATTTACTAGAAGTGTTTATAAACTAAAGTAACAGAGAGTTTTGATATCACTAGTCACTTCTCTCTGGTAATAATTTTTTTGGATTGTCCATCAGTCTACAATCACAAACTAGTTTCCTTGACTACTATTTTTAGTTTTCCCTCATGAATTACATCTGCTGCTATCTACCTCTACTTAGGGGACAACATACACTTCTTGGGGCTCTGGACATGCACAGCTGGAGACTCTAGCCCTTCTTTGCCATATTCCCCTTTTTGGATCCTGCTACAGTAATCTCTTAGGCATTTTCCACCACCTTTACTGAGCAATCTATATAGCAATTATGTCAAGCATCAGTCTTGGCTCTCAGCATACTTAACCTTGGCATTTACAAGAGAAACTGAAGGAGCACCATTAAAGCCAAAAACAAACCAAAGAAACATTTCCAATGCTAAATTTGTAAGCATCACTTCAGCAACACAACTACAGAAATAAATCTAAATGCAGGTAGTGACCATTGCCATCAGTTGACTACTGTTTGGTGTCAGGTGAGGAACTAGTGTCAAAGACAATGCTGTTGATACAGGTTCAATGTGACGACTAATTCTTCACAAATCTAATAATGAAAACATTACTATATGGACCATCAAGACACAACAGCATTCTGGCTATTTAAAATTCGTTGGTTTAGTCTCCCATTCTCCTCTTGTTTTCCATTAGTGCACACATTTTCAGTATGAAGAGTCTCTTTACACGTGCCTCACAAACACATTCAGCCTCCCTCTGGCTGAGATCATCATACCACCTCTTGACTCCTGCTCTAAAGCCAATACCTGCACTTTGACACTACATCAAATTCTCTGCTACTCCAAATAGACTCAGAGAAGGTTTATCCATTTCCAGCAGGCTGGAGGCTCACTCCTCTCAGTTTTGTTCTCCTCTCTATTTAAAGCATCACAATGGATGAAATGTTGACATATTTAACACACAAAAGCACTTGTTCTATTAAACATCTGTCTTCAGGTAACAAAGCAAAACAAGAGCTAAATGAAAAAATAGAAAAGGAGATTAATGGGACCCTTCATAGTGAGTTCTCTGTTTTAGCATCAATGATGTGAACATTTGTGCAACTAAAAATGTGTCTTCAGTCTAACTTCAAAGAGGACTCAAGTGGAAATTTCATGCATTCTCCAACTCTTCAGTTGTAACTGGATATCAATTAAAAGATTTGGAAACATGTCAATCAAAATCTGAACCATAAGAGATAACATGCAAATAAATGAAAAAAAACTAAAAACCCCACTGTGACCAATAATTATTTCCTCAGAAGGACTTATAAAAGTTACTGCTTTGTTAACCACAGCTGTCCAGCTGCCATGGTGCTCCAACCAACATGCCATCAAGCACATTTAATAGGCCTGATAGCAATATACTCTCATCACTAGCAGTTAACCAGCTACCTCATAGCTTGGGCACATAGTTTAGGACTCAATGAGGTGCAGTCTTCCCTTTCACCGCAGCTTACAGGTACTAAACCAATTTCCATCAGGCAAAGGACCTGCCAAAATAGCAGAAGGCACCATGAAGCCAGGGGCCACGACCCCATGTAGCAGTGCTGTCTTGATGGTGATTCTTACAACTTTTCAGAGGTTTCCCTGACTTGATCCAAAAATCAAGCCTTTCAAAATTTCTACAAGCTGTAAAATTGAACATAAATTCATATTTGAGGCATTGGTCATAGTGTGCATATTTATGTCAGATTTTTTTAAAGACAGATAGGATCACAAATGTCTAACAGCCATATTCTCAGCAAACCTAAAAATTATATTCTAGCTGTCATGGCAAAAATTAGTAACAGATTTATTTTTTAAAAAAAAGGTACTCACCTTCTTACCAATGGTAAAAGCCCTCTAAAGTTGTTTTCAACATTCTTAATCATAAGCTGTCCTGATAAAAGTATTATGACTCTTCACATTCAATGGCTTGATGTGATCTGTCAATACATTGGCTGTTATGTTCAGATGCAAACACTTGCTAGTTCAGATCATCCTGTCATCCTGCATTTAATTTTTAGGCCACTCTTCCATTCACAACTTTGAGTTATTTACATGTATCTCATCGTTACAAGATCTTATCTAATAAAAGTAAGGAGATCACTACATATTAATTCATCAAAGCTTTTGCAAGTACAAGCTATAGCATCTTTCTAAGAAGTATTTCCATTTGTTCCAAAGCTTTCACTCTGATTCCAAGTAGCATTATCACTCTGATGCTTTTATCTAGGATGTATATTGTATTACACTTCTAGAAGTCAAGGGTTAGATACTGCCGGGAAAACCATGCAATACAAATTCCTGAAGTGTACTGGCAAGCCACAACCACATCAAGACCATTCTAAAAATAAGTCAATTTTCTCTGGTCCAGAAATCAAAGTACCAACACCAGCTCCTTTAAACAATCATCCTTCCACTGTTACCAAACAAGCCAGAAACACTGTTAAAATACTGGAAGTACAAACCACTGTGATTTGTTGTCGTAATAAGCCATGAGATTCAAGGCATATGAAAAGAAAGTGTCAATGGTGACTCTAAAATTATATTCTCAGCCTGTTTTCATTTCATCGCACACATCACACAGTCCTCCCTCACAGCATCTAAGGCTGTAGGCACACAATTAGGAAAAAAGTAATTACCTGGGTGTTTTGGTTTTTTTTTACTATATTGTTATCTTACTATAAACTTCAAATGGAATCAGTTGGGACACTCAAACTATACTTTGTACCATATGTTTTCAGACAAATTCTTCATGAATATTACACTTACAAAAAGCCATGGCTCTGCTAATGTTAGAAACATTCATTGATCAGTCAACAGTTTTCCACAAACCTGTGTGCTAGAAAAAAACCACGCATGTCAGGAAAGAAGAGCATGGAATTCTATCAGATGGAACATCTGAAAGCACGCTCTCAGTTTTTACTGTCCTACGTAAGAAAGGGCTCCCGAGACAGCTGACACAGACCGCCACTTTCCAGATGCTTGTGTTTCCCTACAGGGTCCCAAAAGCAGGAAGAAGGATGGAGTGCCCTTCTGTAGGACAGAAGAATTGCTGCATTTCAGCAGGGACATAGTATATCCTCCACCTCAGCCAGAAACAGATGAAGGATCAGCATCCGTAGGGAAAACACTGTGTCTGAATGAGACTGGAAACCTAACAGAAAGGGTTTAGCTTCCTCAGAAGTCTTCTAAGATGAGGAAGGAGGAGGAGATGGAGATTAATTTTTTCTTTCCTAGAGACTTTAGAGGTAAGAAGGTTCAACTGAGATGCAAAAGAGCATGAGGTTAATGCTTCAGGTGCATTTATTTAATAGGTAGCTTCACATTTAGGGAGCAGAAGCTACAGGATATCAACTTTTAGTTCCAGGAAGGAGCCACGTGGCATCAGGATGTCTATGACCTGCACAGCACATACAGCTCTAGCGAAAAGCAGTGGTAGAGGCTCTCCATATGTGCACCCACAGGGAGCAGAATCCCCACAGTGTCCCCCACACTCCAACTGGGGCAGCCAAGGGCAGAATTCACCCTTCAGGTTTTCCTGTAGTTATAGCATCTGTGTGATGCAGCAAATCAGAGGTGGAACTTACCACTTCCAGAAGAATTCCACATTCCCTAAAGCCCATTTTGAAACATTCACCTTCCAAGATTCAGTCACACCACTGCTAGGAGCATCAGTCGGGACACTCTTAACTACAGGACCTTTGTGTTGAGCACACAAGACACTACCAGGCTGTTAGAAGACAATGGGGCATCCCAAACTTTCCCAGGATACCCAGTACAATACAACAAGACAGATCAACTGGAGCTTCTTTTCCACCACTTTCAAAGAGTTAAAACAAATCAAAGCCCACACTTCCATAGTATTAATTACATTGGTTTATGTTAAAACAATAAAATATGCCCCACTTGCTTTATATGTCCTTCCAGTCTTACCAAAGGCATGTTAGTTAAGGACAGAAGATCTCACTCCTGAACTGAGAAACTAGTTTTTACACAAATAAGGAACAAAACCATCCCAAGCTCTTCACCACCAGATATCAAGAAAAATGGTTGAGATTTTCTAAAGCATCCTTGTTTTTCACATGGCAAATATAAAATGACAGCCAAGCATCAGAAAAGGTGCTAAATACCTAAATAGTATGTGTCAGCTTATATCTCTTTGTTATCATTAGGTCTTAAAAAAAAAGATTGTTTTATTAAGTGTTCAGACTCTCTGAAGAGGGAAAAAAAGAATAGGTCCGAAGGAGTTAAAGAGTTTATTGTGCTTTTACACATTTGAAGAGATCATCTTTCAACAATGGCAGTAAAATCAGCATGCAGCCTTAATTTTCTATGGTTGAACCTTGAACGTGAATCATTATATTACAATGTACTTATTGATTTCAACAGGAAGAGGATTAAGCCCAGAAAATCAGGTTAGGAACCTGAAACTGGACTGAGGAAAATGGAATTTTTCTGGTACTAAAACCCTCTTATGTTATGTAAAATACGTTAGAATTTTAAATATGAGATTTGGCCATTTGGAAAATATTCTTAACATCTCAGAACTCAGGAGAAATGTGAAAAGGTCAGTGAACTGAAAATCTGATTAGTAACCAGTGCTTTGAATAAAAAAAACTTATTATTACACATATTATACAGTAATATCTGAATTTACCTACTTGCACACACACATATAAAATAAAAGGTGTTTTAATGACCTATTTAACAAGTATAGAGAGAAAACACCTGTGACCACTGCATGCTGTTTGTTGGCCACATCACCACTTTTCCATTGTGCGCATATATGCAATATATGCACAGAAAATATACATCCTGGATATATGCTTCAAATACAACCAGAACATCAAGTGAAACCATTTTCAGTTACCTGTTTATTGGCTGACTTAACCACATGTGCTGGCCCTTGCTCCTGCTCCTCCCTTCACCACCACTAAACCTGCTGGAGAGAAATAACACATTTTAGCTGCACAGCCATTAATCCTCTGTGCGTTATTATTTGCTAGAGTTGGTAGCAGCATCCTCTTCAAATAATTTACCCAGAAATCTCCCTTGTAAAAATCCTGATTTTGCAGTGAGCAAATTTTCACAAGCAAATAATTTGGACAGTTTTCTGTGATAGACACGCTCCACTCTAAGTTTTCTCTGTGTACTATTGGAAATCTTAGTTGAAACAGTTATTTGCTTGTTACTATAATTAAATAATGACAAAACCAAACAAAAACAAAAATATATGTCTGTTAATTCATTTACATGAGAGTTTTTAGTACTTACAGTCTTTGGAAAAGAAATGTGGGAAGGACCAATCTGAGCATAAAGATGGTCCCTTTAGCCTGTAAAAATTCACTTAGTTCACAGTTGTTTCCCCACACCCCAGTTCAAACAATCCCAGCTCAGCCACACCACACCATCCTTTACATGACTCATGCCATCTGGACCACGAAGACAACAAACTACCTGAGAGAAAGAAGAGGGAAGGAGACAGATTTGGGCCAGGCAGAAGCAGAGAAAGCTGGTCGTGACAAGGCAGGCTGCTCCAATCAATGCGGGCTTTTTTCATTACCATCTGTATTGCCACAGCATTCAGACAACCCATGAGAGTAAACAAAAATTACCCTTATATATATATATATATATATGTGTGTGTGTATGTGTGATGCCCCAACATGCCACTCTGCTTTGACATTTTCTAACCATTACCATCAGTGGCAGTCCAGCCAGTCAATGGCAGGGATGTGACACAGTTTTAGCAGACCTGCTGCTTGCATCATGGGAACTGGGAAGTGGCTTGAGTGCTGGCACAAGCTGGCACCTTTTATTCAAATGGATTAGAAAAAAAATTGCCAGAATTCTACAACCAACAACCATTTCTTAAAATGCTGCAGGTAAGGATTTTCTTCCACAGAGAATGGCACTATCTTAATTTAAAGAGTATGCTGCAAACATCTTCAACTACTTTGAACTTCAAATGACCCGGTAACAAAAACAAACTCTGTAGGCAATGAGCAAGTCACATACTTTGGTGAGTTAAGTACGCAACTCGTTGAAATTTCTGGCTTGTTACAAATACCTAAATCAGAATTAACTGTGTCAGAGAGGAGGGAAATTAATTTGCTAAACTTTAGCAGGAAGCCAGGGATGCTGGTAACACATGGGTGCATATCATTCTTGTGGTACTCTCTCATTTTTATTTAAAGCCATTTTGGGCAAATATGAATGGCTGATAGAAATAATTTGGTCTGTGCAGGGTGGCTTGATCTAGAATATGGAAGTACTAGAAGTAACAAACCTGTCATCAAACAAAAGAAAAAACACAGCAAGGATGGGAAATTAATCCAAATTTACACTCAACTCCAGCAGCCCCCAGCTACCTGCACCCTGATGCTGTTTGCTACCATCAGTGCTTCAATCTGTCCTCAATGGGTCACAGGTTCTTTGTCACCACCCTGACTTGTGTCCAGCTGACTGGCTCTCTCTCTACTAGCCCTCACACAAGGGTAGAAACAATTCCACTCAATTCTGCTCCAGCAGTGCCTCACTGAAGCTCAGACCAAGAGAAATAGATCTATGGGATACAAACTGTCCTAACAAACGCACAAAGGGAGACAGTGCAAGCCCAGAGAAAGCAGTGCTATCAAGAGTACTCCATGACATGTGACAAAAGGAAGGTTTCTTATTAAGCTGCAAACGTTCTCTCATAAAAGACCAGATGGCACTAAGTTGGCACAGATGGCAAGAAGTTGTTTAGGGTAAATTCAGTCTAAAGTAAACCTGGACAGACACTTTAATTCTGTTTTTAATCATTCCATTGTTGATGGAGTTAATTACATGGTCACTTGGGAATATTCCCTTTGCACTGAATTCAAAAGTAAAAAAATGCCCTCTAGAAATACACAAGCACTTCTACTGTTTCCACAAGTAACTTTCCAAGTCGTTCCAAAGTTTCATTAATGATATAACCAACAAAACCACAATTTTGCTGGATTTTGGCTCTCCCAAGTGTAACATTACATGTTTCCAAAGCCCTAAAGCACCCTGCCTCTCTTGGGAGCTGACACAAAGTAGTGCTGAAGTAGCACCAAAGGAAGCAAGAGCCATGAGAACTGCTGTGCTAGCTCCAATATGGCCAGAATGGAGCAGGGAAATGATTGTGGATCAGGAGCCTTGCTATCCAACTTTGGACAACCATTGTTAAAATGAAGCTTGGTGTAGAGAGTAGAATAGTCAAGCTGCACAAAGGTATGGACAGGCTACACTCAGGAGGTCTTGTCTTTGAGCACAACTAGTATGCAATACCTACCAGTGGCATGGCTTCCACTCAAGGTAAAAGGCAGCAATAATGTAGTTTGCCAACGATTTTTCAGTCATGCATGAAGTGAAGCATCTGAAAAATGTTGCTGCACTCTGGAAACATACCGCTCTTATTTGATATTGCTGTATAAGCATCAAACTATTTTGTTTTAAAAGCCATGGTAAATTTATGAATGAAACTGTGCAAGAGGGATTTAATAAGAGATCCATAGCAAGTGTTCAGTGGTCTGGACATTGCCTGCCACCAGGGTAGCATGAAATCATTTGATAATTAGACCATGGCCATGCAGGATTAGAATACCATAAAAATATAGGGCTGCATTATTTTTATTTATATAACAGATGGATGTTTAAAAAGGTCGTGCATTTTTAATGAATGCAACATCACGCCAGTGTTGACAGAAGATTTAGAAGTGCTACAATATGGCCAAATCTAAACCCCAAAAATGCCACCTTCCCTTCCCCCTCTCCTCCAGTCATGGAGCTGAGAAACAAATGTGCAATAGTGCTGTGAATTTCACTCCAGAGATCAGCTTAAGTACAGTATTTACAGGGCACCAGGTTATATTTTCTATCATGTCTGTTGTAGATAAGACTTACATTACCAGAGCTACCCAAAGGCCCCATACTCCTCCTTTTGCCTCATGACACACAAATACGATAGAAGAGCAGCTTCTACTAAAAAACAGGGTAAAGTGCTAGAAACTATTTTTTGAAGCAGAGCAATACTTGCAAAAATTTCCATTAAATACAGGTTTACAGATGATTTCTTCTTATATTAAAAAAAAACAAAAGCAGGAGAAACCTGGATATGAAGCACCAGTTCCTCATACTATAACATCACAGAAATCCCATTCTTGCATTAACTGGGATCTAGAATACTCTGCTTTGGTGGGCAGCTCAAAGCATGACAGCCAAGCTATAACAGAGTGCAAACTTTTGTGGACCCATGCAGCCACTACATCTCCATCACTGCCTGCAGACAAGTCCCAGGCTGCAGCTCTGAGAAAGCATGGGCACATCCAGACCCAAAATAATTCAGAGCCAAAACCCTTTCTTAAAAATCCCACAGGCGTTTGCTAGAGAAAGCAGCAACAGTCTTCAGCCCCTGCCTTTTTGGCTTGCTCTGATCCTTTTCTGCCATCACTGGCAAAACACACAGGCAGCGTGGACTGGACACATATGGCAAACCTGTATTAACACTACACCAAGGGCTTTATTCAAGCTCGTTGCCATCAATGTAACCACAGATTATATCATTTTCCTCATGTGTCAAGGGAAGGAAGGTTCCCCCCCTCTAATGTCAAACCTCGTAACAGGCCCATTAGGTACCGATTCTCTCTTTCTCTTGTATAATATCTTCATGAGAATTGTTCAAGCCAACCTAATTTGAAGAGATAAACTTGTAAATGTTTCGCTCCCCCCCTCTCCCCCCACCGCCCCACCACAAACACACAGCACACCACCCAAAACCACACTCCCA